>JAACNH010000023.1:583924-672385 GCA_019447015.1 Hymenochirus boettgeri
TCCCCTTACTGATAGGATCACATACACATGGCCCATATTCTACAAATACAATTAGATCCCATTGAGAGTTGCCGAATATTCCGTAGGCACCAAAAAAAACTTTCGACGCTAGGATGCAGAGAAATGACCAATATTATACTCTATTGCATCAGTGGGGACCCACGTAAAACTTTCCTTAATAGAACAAGCGACGTGCAGCGGTCAGTTTTGGCATGGCCAATTGTAGGACCATCACAATTGGGAAAAATGACCACTGACCTTTCATACAGGTTGGGACACCTATGGTTAAGACCGCTATTCTCCCCTGCCACCGTGGCAAATGTCCCTTTTTTATGCCAAAACAAATTAAAATCTCTACCACACTAAGAGGTGGGAAGATTAATAATTAAAGGATAAGTGCACTGTAAAATTGTAAGTTATGTTCATTTGAAGCTGCAGCTTTAAAAATACTGTTGCCATATTTTTTTTTTACATCGTCCCTCCAGCGCCTAGCCTTTGTGCCTTGGAAGTTACTGACATCTGTACGTGGTTTGCTGAATTGTTAAGCTCGACCCCTCCTGAGATTTTCCGGTTCTCCCATGCTGAGCCTCAAACAGTAATGACTGTGAGTTCATGGGAATGTGCGTGTGCACGGAACCGCAGGCTTACTGTTGAGGCTCAAGCAGAGAATACGTGCTGAACTCCAGGCATTACTGTTTGAGGGCAAGCGGAGAGTGCACGAACTCCAGCATTATGTTTGGGCTCAAAGCAGGAGATGCATGGAACTCGCCACATGGTCATTACTGTTGAGGCTAAGCGAAGCAGGAGAGATGCACGAGAACTCCAGGCATAACTTTTGAGCTCAAGCAGGTAGATGAATGGCTCACAACTTACTTGGAGCTACAGGATGGTGCACCGAACTCAGGACATTTTAACTGTTTGAGGTCAAGCAGGAGAGTGCACGGACTCGACAGGCATTACTGTTTGAGAGGTAAAGCAGAGAGTGCACGGAACTCGCGAAGTCTACTGTTTGAGGCTCAAGCAAGGAGAGTGCACGATAACTCGCAAGGCTATTACTGTTTTGCGGCTCAAGCCAGGAGAGTGCACGGAACTCGCAGGCATTACTGTTTGAGGCTCAAGCAGAGAGTGCCGGAACTCACAGGCATTCTGTTGAGGCTCAAGCAGTAGAGTGCACGGAACTCACCAGGACATTACTTTGAGTGCTCCGCAGGAGAGTGCCCACGGAATCCACGGCATACTGTTTGAGGCTCAAGCAGGAGAGTGCACGGAACTGCCAGGCATTACTGTTTGAGCTCAAGCAGGAGAGTGCACGGAACTCGACAGACATTACTGTTGAGGCTCAAGCGAGAGGTGCACGAAACTCGACAGGCATTATGTTTGAGGCTTCAAGCAGGAGAGGACGGATACTCCAGCAAGCATACTGTTTTTGAGGCTCAGCATGAGAGTGCACAGAACCTCAACTGCATTACTTATTTTTGAGGACTCAAGACAGGAGAGTGCACGGACTCGACAGGCATTACCTGTTTGAGCTCACAGTGAAGTGCGAGAACGCACGAGGAAATCTCAGAGGGGCGGAGGTTACTTTCAGCAATACCAGTAACAAGATGTCAGACAACTTCCAAGCACAAAGCTAGGCTCTGGGGGACATAGGGAAAAAAAATATGGCAACGGTTTTTAAAAGCGCAGCTTCCAAATGAACAATAACTTGATTTACGGTGCACTTATCCTTTAAATAAATTATATTAAATTAATTATACATTTATTCATTAGAACCAAATACTATAATCAATCCATTAAGAGCTACCCATGAATCTTTAATAAAATCCAAAATGCTTATGCCAAAAAAAAAACAACAAAAACAGAAAGTCATTCCTTTCAATTTACTTAAAGTTCTTTTTGTACCCACAGTTACCCTTAAACCGACCCACCACTGGTATAAAGAGGTGTGCATACACTTTTTTATTATTACTCTCCCTGTAATTTATGTGCTGGGTGCAACATTGTATTGACTATGAACGCGTAGCAGGTATTAAGCTTTACACGTTATTTCTACGTGTATTGTTCGAAACTGCAGTAACCCTGGTAAAAATCTCCCAACCCATGTTTGGTTGATTCAGATCTAATACTGTGTAGACATAGGCCTATTTACACCTTTTGCAAACCCCTTTGATGTAAGGGAACATATCGTGTATGGTACAGGAAACAGTTATTAATACAAGTTAAAGTAGATTGTGTCATACAGTATTTTAGAATAAAAGATTTAGTTATTGACAAAAAGCTGCCATGGAAATTCTGTTACAGGTATATCCCTATCTTTAACCGTACAACGGTAGATCTGTCTATACCATACCGTACATCCTTATCACATGACCATTACTGTATATCCCTATCTATAGCATTACCATTTACACCTATCTAGTACCATACAGGGACATCTTTCTATCTAGACATACCGTACATCCCTATCTATACCCCCCCATACTGATAGACCCTATCTTATCCCGATATACCAATACAACTATCCTATCCCCGAGTACATCTTCTTTTTATCTATACCAATCTTATCTTATACAATCATACCGTACCTGAATGCCGTACATCCCGATCTTTCCCTACCGTTACTCCCTAGCTATTACATAATGTACATCTATCTATAACCATACCGTACTATCTATGACCATACTGTATATCCCTATCTTAGACCATACGTTTAAATCATGATCTAGACCATACTGTAGATCCCTATCTATACCATGACGTTACATCTTATATTACCATACTGATATCCCTATCTCTATCTAGCCTACACCTATCTTACCATTACAGCTCCATCTAGCTATACCATACCGTACAGCCCTATCTGAACCATACGATATTCCCCTATCTATACCATACCGTTTAGAATCTTCTATACCATACCGTACATCCTTATCTATACCATACATGATATATACCTATATGTTACCATACAGTGAGATCTGTCTATACTATACGTTCTCCTTAGCTATACCATACCGTACATCCCCATCTTACCATTAATGGATATCCCTATCTATACTACCATACATCTATACTATACATACTGCATATATCCCTATCTATATCATACAAACACCCTATCTATTAACATACAGTACACATCTATTCATACCATACCGTACACCCTATGCTATACCATACCGTACATCCCCATCTTATACCATCCCGTAATTATCTATACATTACCGTACATACCTATCTATACCATACTGCTATTCCCGGATCTATATCATACCATACACCTATCTATACCATACCGTAGATCTATCTATACCATACCGTACATTCCTAGCTATACCAAACTGTATATCCCTATCTATACCATACCGTACATCCCTATCTACCATACTGTATATCCTAGATCTATATAACATACCAAACAACTATCGATACCATTAACAGATACATCTATATATACCATACCGTAGCATCCCATCTATACCATACTGTATATCCACTATCTAATAATACCATACACCTATCTATACCATACCGTAGATCTTATCTATACCATACCGATACATCCATAGCTATACCATACTGTATATCCCTATCTAGACCATGACGTACATCCTTATCTATTACCATACGGTATCATCCTATCTATATCATACCATACACCTATCTATACCATACCGTACATCTATATTATACATACCGTACATCCCTAGACTATTTACAATACAGTATATCCCTATTCTTATATCATACCATTACACCGATCATATATACCATACGACTCTTCTAACCATACATTACACCTATTCATATACCATACCGTACATCCCTATCTATAAGATACTGTATATCCCTATCTATACCATAAGTTACATCTAGTATACCATTAAGTACACCCTAGCTATACCATACCGTACATCTATTAGGTATCCATACTGTATATCCCTATCTTTATCCATACGCCTACTCCCTATCTATACAATACGTATATTCCTATCTATATCATACCGCCGACACCTATCTATACCATACGTACATCTATCTATACAATACGTACATCCCTTTTCTATATCAACTGTATATCCCTATCTATGCCATTACCATACACCCTATCTATACCATACCGTAACATATACTATACCATACCGTAATACCTAGGATACCATACTGTTATCACTATCTATACCATTACCATACCATACACCTATCTATACCATACGTACATCCACAATCTATACCTACTGATGATCCCTATATATATCATACCATACAGCCGATCTATACATACCCACATCTATCGATACCATAACAGATAATCTATTTAACCATTTACCGTTTTACATCCCTATCTATACCATACCGTACATCCCTAGCTATACCATAATGTACATCTATCTATACCATACCGTACATCTATCTATACCTACTGATAGCCCTATCTATACAATTACCGTTACATCCTTATCTATACCATTATGCTATTATACCCTGAATCTATGACCATACCGTACATCCTTATCTATACCATACTGTATATCCCTATCTATTATCATACCATACACCTATCTAACCATACAGCACTTCTATCTATACCATACCGCTTACATCCCTATCAGATACATTAATGTATATTCCCTATATATACCATACCGTAGATCGTCTATACCATACCGTACATCCTTTATATATACCAATACTGTATTATCCTATCTTTACCATTACCTAGATCTGTCATATTACAATACCGCTAAATCCTTATCTATACCAGACGTATATCCCTATCACTATATCATACCGTTTACACCCTTCTATACATACAGCTACATCATCTATACCAATACGTTACATCCCGATCTATACCATACAGTAAGTCCCTATCTATACCATTACCGCTACATCTATCTAGCCATACCGTACATCCGATCTATACCATACTGTATATCCCTAGATATATCATACCATACAACTATCTATTACCAGACCGTAGATCTACTATACCATTTTTCTACAGTACATTCCTAGCTATACCATACTGTATATCCCTATACCGATACCATACCGTACATCCCTATCTATAACATACTGTATACCCTATCTATATCATTACCATAACCATCTATTACCATACGTACATCTATCTATACCATACGTTACACCCTTATCTCTACCATACTGTATATCCCTATTCATATCATACCATACACCTTATATATACAATACCGTAGATACTATCTATACCATGTTACCGTACATCCTAGCTATACCATACTGATATCCCGATCTAGATACATACAGTACATCCTATCGATATCTACCACTACCCCGATCTATACCATACGTACTCCCTAGCTTATACCATACTGTATATCCCTATCTATATCATACCATACACCTATCATACCATACCGTAAATCTATCTATACACATACCATTACACCTATCTATACCATAGGTATATCCCTATATAAGATACGATATCCCTATCATATCATACCACTGACACTATCTAGACCATACTGATATATCCCGTATCTATAAGGACGTACTGTAGATCCCCAGTACTATATACAAAACCGTATACACCTTACGATAGGCACCATTACCATACACCGGGATATAGTGCACCCACAGATATACCGTACCGATACCCCAATATCATATAAGAATACTGTATATCCCTATTATAAGATTACTGTAATTCCCTGATACTCATATCACCGCAAGGACCACATACACCCTATACTATCCATTTACTGTATATCCCTATCTATAAATACTGTATATCCCTATCTATATCATACCATACACCTATCTATACCATACCATTACACCTATCTATTACCATACCGTACATCCCTATCTATAAGATAGTGTGTATCCCTATCTATATCATACCATACACCTATCTATACCATACCGTACATCTATCTATACCATACCGTACATCCTAGCTATACAATACGTACATCTATCTATACCATACCGTACATCTATCTATACCATTACTTGTATATTCCCTATCGGTATCATTTACCGTACATCCCTATCGATACCATGACTCGTATATTCCATCTATATCATGGAAAGTACACATATATAACCATACAGTACATCATCCTATACATTACCGTACATCGAGTATCTATACCATTACCGTACTTCCTACCTATACCAATACTGGATATTCCTATCTATATCATAACGTACACCTTCGATTACCATACCGTACAGCTATCTATACCATACCGCTACATCCCTTTCTATATCATATGTATTTATCCTATCTAGACCATACCATTAACCTATCTATTACCATACCGACTCACTATACCATACGTACATCCTAGCATACCATACGGTATATCCCTATCTATAACATACAATACACTATCATATATACCTAACCATACATCCCTAGCATACCGCATTACTGTATATCCCTCTCTATACCAATACTGTATATCCCTATCTATACCATGCCGTATATCCCTTTCTACACCATTAACGTCTTACATCCCGATCTATATCATACTGTATACCTATCTATACCATACCATTAACATCTATCTACACATACCATACACCTATCTATACCATTACCGGTACATCTATCATACCATACCGTACATCCCAGATATACAATTAATGGTAGATCCCTATCTATACCATACGTACATCCCTATCTATACCATACCGTATATCCCTTTCTACACCATACCGTACATTTCTTCAATACCATACTGTACATCTATCTATATATATAAACAAAGAAGAAAAAGATCTAGAGTATAGCCTTACGTTAAAACTTCAATTTATTATATCAAATATTTAAAAATCATTTGAAAACGGCAGGCAATGATAACATTTAAGTGTTACTCAATATCATGTACAAAAAGTATGTCATAAACTACAAGTGTGTTTTTTCGTTAAAGCAGCCCACATTATTTATAAAATATATAAATAAATAGCCCTTCCCTCTCCAAAAGTCATACACGTGTTCCCCTTATTATACTTCTCGTCGTCTGACGGTTGTTACAGTCCGTGCAATGCAAAGGACAGTCAGCGAGCAAGTGCCTGAGTATCTAGACGCCATAAGACCATAGGTAAGCACAGTGAAGAGGCAGTTTTTTTTTGTTTTGAAGATCTCTTATATGTTACTAGAACATATGTACATCCCTATCTATACAAACTGTACAGTCCTATAGATACCAAACTGTTAAATCCCGATCTTATACCATACGGCGACATCCCTATCCTATACCCCTAACGTACATCCTTTCATCTATACCATACCATAAATCGATCTATACCATACCCTTACATCCCTACCTATACCCCTCATTCTCTAGACTCCTTCTCAGGTCCCATGTATGGATTACAGTTTCCCTTTCCATGGACAGTTATGGTGTATGGCTTTATCCCATAGAATAACAATGCTTAGATTATCCACCTTTTATTCTGAAATTTCAGATCCCAAGAGCTCAGTGTTCAGATAACTGTGTCCCTGGATTCAGAAAGGCCCCTATGAAGGGAACCCAACAAGTCTGCTGTTATGATTGTGTCTGGTGTCCCGAGGGAGAAATCTCCAATGAAACTGGTACCAACCTTTTTATGTACAATGTAATAATAAAGTCATTTGGATAAACTGTATGTGAGTACAGAATGTGTGTGGGATCCCAGAGTTAGAAAGGTTTATTGTTTATTTAATACTTTATAGAAAATTCAACTCAAACATAATATTTTCAGCATTTCTTCAATGATGAAGATTGATTAGGACTGTACTTTCCATAATATATGTATTGGATAAAATGTTAAAAGTTTAGTGCATTTTCTATTGTTTTATCTCTTCCTTTTTTTGCTTGAAATGCAAAAGAATGTAGGGGGGTGGAAAGAGATTATTTTCAAAATGAGTTATACACTGTAAAATGATTGTGCGTCAGCTTCTACAAAGTAACATAATAATTAAAGGATAAGTGCACTGTAAAATCAAGTTATGTTCATTTGGAAGCTGCAGCTTTAAAAATACCGTTGCCATATTTTTTTTTCCCTATGTCCCTCCAGAGCCTAGCTTTGTGCCTTGGAAGTTGCTGACATCTTGTTATTGGTCTGCTGAATGTTAAGCTCCGCCCCTATGAGATTTCCTCTGCTTTCTCCTGCTTGAGCCTCAAACAGTAATGCCTGTGAGTTCCGTGCACTCTCCTGCTTGAGCCTCAAACAGTAATGCCTGTGAGTTCCGTGCACTCTCCTGCTTGAGCCTCAAACAGTAATGCCTGTGAGTTCCGTGCACTCTACAGCTTGAGCCTCAAACAGTAATGCCTGTGAGTTCCGTGCACTCTCCTGCTTGAGCCTCGAACAGTAATGCCTGTGAGTTCCGTGCACTCTCCTGCTTGAGCCTCAAACAGTAATGCCTGTGAGTTCCATGCACTCTCCTGCTTGAGCCTCAAACAGTAATGCCTGTGAGTTCTGTGCACTCTCCTGCTTGAGCCTCAAACAGTAATGCCTGTGAGTTCCGTGCACTCTACAGCTTAAGCCTCAAACAGTAATGCCTGTGAGTTCCGTGCACTCTCCTGCTTGAGCCTCAAACAGTAATGCCTGTGAGTTCCGTGCACTCTCCTGCTTGAGCCTCAAACAGTATTGCCTGTGAGTTCCGTGCACTCTCCTGCTTGAACCTCAAACACTAATGCTTGTGAGTTCCGTGCACTCTACAGCTTGAGCCTCAAAGAGTAATGCCTGTGAGTTCCACGCACTCTCCTGCTTGAGCCTCAAACAGTAATGCCTGTGAGTTCCGTGCACTCTCCTGCTTGAGTCTCAAACAGTAATGCCTGTGAGTTCTGTGCACTCTCCTGCTTGAGCCTCAAACAGTAATGCCTGTGAGTTCCGTGCACTCTCCTGCTTGAGCCTCAAACAGTAATGCCTGTGAGTTCTGTGCACTCTCCTGCTTGAGCCTCAAACAGTAATGTCTGTGAGTTCCGTGCACTCTCCTGCTTGAGTCTCAAACAGTAATGCCTGTGAGTTCCGTGCACTCTCCTGCTTGAGCCTCAAACAGTAATGCCTGTGAGTTCCGTGCACTCTCCTGCTTGAGCCTCAAACAGTAATGCCTGTGAGTTCCGTGCACTCTCCTGCTTGAGCCTCAAACAGTAATGCCTGTGAGTTCCGTGCACTCTCCTGCTTGAGCCTCAAACAGTAATGCCTGTGAGTTCCGTGCACTCTCCTGCTTAAGCCTCAAACAGTAATGCCTGTGAGTTCCGTTACGTGCGTGTGCACGGAACTCACAAGCATTACTGTTTGAGGCTCAAGCAGGAGAATGCAGAGGAAATCTCAGAAGGGCGGAGCTTAACATTCAGCAAACCAGTAACAAGATGTCAGCAACTTCCAAGGCACAAAGCTAGGCTCTGGAGGGGCATATGTAAAAAAAAAAATATGGCAACGGTATTTTTAAAGCTGCAGCTTCCAAATAGGAGGCACAGAACCGGCTTACAGGGACTTCAGTTGTATAAAAGAGTGCAAGAAGCAATTACTAGCTAAAATAGAAAATGAACAACGGATTGCCGCAAAAGCAAGTCCCAACCCCAAGATGTTTTTTAAGTATAAATGGTAAATGAGGACTGAGAATGTGGGACCATTAAATAATGGAGCTGAGGTGGTTGTAGAGGATGCCGAAAGGCTAATCTGCTAAACCGTTTTTTTACATCGGTTTTTAATGTTGAGAATCCTCAGTAGGGATTGTACAATGTGCAGGGAGGAAAGAAGAGTTCACATTGGATAACAGAGGATATGGTACGGAATCAATTAGACAAAATTAATATCTCATAAAGCGCCAGGACCAGATGGATTGCATCCAGGATTTTAAAAGAGCTTGTTCAGTTCTAGCAAGACCAATGGTGCTCATCTTTTTGATGCGTTTTGTCTGGGGATGTGCCGTGGATTGAAAAAAGCCAATGTAATACCAATATTCAAAAAAGGTAGTCGTTCACAGCCTGTAACTATTGACCTGTAAGCCTAACATCAGTGGTAGGGAAGGTGATGGAAACTTTGTTAAGGGATAATCCTTGACTTTGTCTCCAGAGATCATCTTATTAGTAGTAGTCAGCATGGATTTATGAGAAATAGATCATGTCCAGACAAATTTAATTGGTTTTTATGAGAAGTGAGTAAGAAGTTAGATTCAGGCACAGCTGTGGATGTGGTATTTTGGATTTTGCAAAAAGCTTTGATACTGTGCCACATAGGCACTATTGTATAAAACTGAGGACTGTTGGCCTTGAAGAAAACATTGTTCATGGATAGAGAAACATGGTTATTGGACCGCAAACAGAGAGTGGTGGTTAATGGAGCTACATCTATGTGGGCTAAAGTTCTAAGCGGAGTTCCTCGGGTTCTGTTACTGGGGCACGCTTTCTGTTTAATCGTTTATAAAGACTTAGAAGGGGGCATTGAGAGCAAGGTCTCTGTGTTGCTATGACACTAAATTATTGCAGGGCTTTGGAAACTTCCAATGATGTGCAAGTGCTGCAAGCAGACCTAGATAAGATATCAAATGGGCAGCAGAATGGCAGAGAGTATTCAATGTTGATAATGTAAGGTGATGCATTTGGGATTTAATAATCCTGTGCCACCTACACAAAATAAATCTGTGTTAAGTGCATCTGAAATGGAAAAAGATTTGGGGTTCTGGTAGATAACAGACTTAGCTGTAGCAAACAATGCCAGGTAGCAACACTAAGCTGCACAGATATTGTCTTGTATAAGAGGGGAATGGAATCAGGAGAAAAATATTATCTCCCTCTTACAAGGCACTGTAAGGCCACATTTGAATATGCGGGCAGTTTTGGAATCCCATATACAAAGGGACATCTTGGAATTGAGGCGTTCAGAGAAGGGCAACTAATTATAAGGGGAATGAGGGGCTTGAATATGCGGCAGATTAGACAAGTAGGGCTGTTACATTGGAGAAGCGGCGTTGCGTGGGGACATGATACCTTATACAATATTTAATGGCCCTACAGTGACTCTCTGGTGCATTGTTCACAATAGGTCATATCAAGGACTCGGGACATCCTTTAAGGTGGAAGAAAAGATTCATCTCAAGTTAGGAGAGGTTCTTACAGTGAGAACGGTGAACTGTGGAACTGCTTCAGCAGAGGTGGTAATGGCAAGGTTCATGAATAACTTTAAAACAGGCTGGATAAGTTTCTAAAACTAAAAAATATTGAGAATTATGGATTAGGCTATAGATTGTGATCCCAGGATACTTTCCGATTGCCGTTTGGAGTCAGGAAGGAATTTTTCCCCCTTTTTTTAGCTGGTTAGCGTTTTTTTGCCTTCCTCACTGGATCAACTGTTAGGTCGGGTTAAAAAAAAAATAATAAATAAAAAAAAAAAGAAAAAAGTGAATAGGTGGACTTGATGGCAGAATGCTCTTTATCAACCTTAATTACTATGTTATGCTATTACAGAATACCGTGACTGGATGGAGTGAATTAAATCTACCATGACCTGGATGGATGAATATTACAGATATACCGTGACCTGGAGTGAATGAATATAATTAGATATAACCGTGACCTGGATGGATGAATATACAGTATACCGTGACCTGGATGGATGAATTACAGATATACCGTGAACTGATGGATATTTACCACGATTTACATGACTGGATGGATGAACCGAATATCAGAATCCAGTGACCTGGATGCAAATGAATATTACAGAATACCATGACCCTGGATGAATGAATAATTACAGATATACGTGACTGGATGGATGAATTATACAGAATACCGTGACCTGGATGAAGAATATTACAGATAACGTGCACTGGATGAATGAACTACAGAATACCGTGACTGGATGGATGAATATTACAGATTACCATGACCCGATGGATGAATATTACAGATATACGACTGGATGAATGAATTATACAGATATACCATGACCTGGATGAATGAATATTAACAGAATACCATGACCTGGATGAATAGAATTACAGATATACGTGACTGGATGATGAATATTACAGGTATGGATGAATATACAGATATACCATGACCGGATGGATGAATATTACAGATATACATAACCCGGATGAATGAATATTACAGATATACCATGACCGGATGAAATGAAATTACAGATATACCATGACCTGGATGAATGAATATTCAGATTACCGTGCCTGGATGAATGATATTACAGGTATACCGTGACCTGGATGGATGATATCAGCTATACCGTGCCTGGATGGATGCAATCTTAACGATATATCGTGATGGGTGTGAATATTACCAGATTATACCGTGACCGTGTGAATGACAATTTATACAGATATAACCGTGACCTGGATGATGAATATTACAGATATCCGTGACTGCTGGACTGAATATCGCATACTGTGACCTGGATGAATGAATATTACAGATATACCTGTGACCATTGATAAATGAATATTACAGATATATCGTGACCTGGAGAATGAATATTACAGATACCGTGCCCTGGTGGATTGAATATTACATATATACCGTGACCGAGTGTGCCATGAATATTCCAGATATAATGGACATGGTGATACATATTAAGATATACCAAGACCTGGATGAATGACTTTAAGTACAGATATACCCTGACTCGGATGGAATGAATATACAGATATACCTGCTGGATGAATGATATTACAGTATCCATCACCCCGGATGAATGAATACTTCAGATTATCCATGACCCGGTGACTGAAAAATACAGATTAACGCATGACTTGCATGAAGATTACGATATCCGTGACCTGGATGAATGATTACAGTTACGTGACCTGAGGATGAATATTACAGATATACCGTGACCTGGATGGAGAATATTACAGATATACCGTGACCTGGAATGGAATATTACAGATATACGTACACGGTATGAATCTTAACGATATACCGTGCCTGATGAAGAATATTACAGATATCCGTGACTGGATGAATGAATATTACAGATATAACGTGACTGGATGAATGAATATTACGATATATCAGATATCGACCTTGAAATGAATATTACAGTATATCGTGACCTGGATGAATGAATATTACATGATTATACCGTGACCTGGAGTGGATGAATATCATATAACGTGACCGGTGAATGAATTACAGATATACTGGACCTGGATGATGGAATATTAGATGATATACCAAGGACCTGGATGAATGAAATATTACAGATACAGATATTACCATGACCGTGATGGTGAATATGACAGATATACGATGACCTGATGAATGAATATTCCGATATACCTGACCTGGGATGGAGATAATATTACAGTATATACCATGCACCTGTGATGAATCCAGAATACAGTTGACGGCTTGAATATATAAATGACTATTAATGATAGACATGACTGGATGGAGTCTATTACGATACAATAACCCTGATGATGGATTATTACAGATTCCTGACCCTGGTGGATATTACAGATATACCATGCACCTGGATGGAATGAATATTACAGAGTATACCGTGACTGGATGGATGAATTACAGATATACAGGGACCTGGATGGATGAATATTACACGATATACCGTGACCTGGTTTAGGATGAATTTACAGATATACGTGACCTGGATGAATGAATATTACAGAATACCTGTACCTGGATGGATGACATATTACAGATACCGTGACTGGTGGAGAATTACAGATATTACCATGACCTGGATGGTGGAAATATTACAGATACCGTGACCTGGATGGAGAATATACAGATATACCGTGACCTGGATGGATGAATATTACAGATATACCGTGACCTGGATGGATGAATATACACAGATAATACGTCATGACCTGGAGGATGAATATTACAATATAACCTGTACCTGGATGGATGAATATTACAGATATACCCTGACCTGTGATGAGATGAATATTACAGATATACCATGACCTGGGATGGAATGAATATACAGATATTACCATGACCTGGATGAATGGAATATTACAGATATACCCTTGACCTGGAGCGGAGTGAATATTACATGACGGATGAATATTACTACCTGACCTGGATGAATGAATATTACAGGTATACCTGACCTGGGAGAATATTACAGAATTACAGTGACCTGATGGATGAATATTAACAGATATACCTGACCTGGATGATGAATATTACAGATATACTTGACCTGGATGGATGAATATTACAGCGATACCTGACCTGGATGATGAAATTACAGATATACCTGACCTGGATGAATGAATTTACAGAATTACCGACTGATGAATGATATTACAGTATACCGGCCTGGATGGATGAATATTACAGATATACCATGACCTGGATGAATGATTTACAGATATCACATGACCTGGATGAATGAATATTACAGATATACTGACTGGATGAATGAATATTACAGATATACAGTGACCTGGATGGATGAATATTACAGATATTTGAACATGACTGGATGATGAACTATAAAAACAGATATACCTGACCTGGATGATGAATATTACAGATATACCGTGACCTGGATGAATATTTACAGATATCCATGACCTGGATGATGAATATTACAGATATATGTACCGGATGGATGGAATATTAAGACTATACCGGACCTGGATGATGAATATACAGATATACCATGACTGGATGAATGATTACAGATAGACCATGACATGGATGATGAATATTACAGTATACTGACATGGACCTGATGGAATTATTACGATATACCGTGACCTGATGGATTGAATATTACAGATATCCGGCCTGGATGGATGAATTTAGATATCGTGACCTGGATGATGATATTACAGATTATACCGTGACCCTGGATGGATGATATTACAGATATACGTGACCTGGATGATGAATATTACAGATTATACCGTGACTGGATGGATGAATATTACAGATATACCGTGACCTGGAATGGATGAATTTATACAGATATAAAGTGACCTGGATGGATGAATATTACAGATATCCGTGACCTGTGATGAATGAAATATTACAGATATACACGTGACCTGGATGATGAATATTACAGATATACCGGACCTGGATGAAGAATATTACAGATATACCTGACCTGATGGATGAATATCAGATATAACGTGCCTGGATGATGAATATACAGATATACATGACCTGGATATGATATTACAGATATAAGTGACCTGGATGATGAATATTACAGATATACCGTGACTGGATGAATGAATATACAGATATACCGTGACCTGGATGGTGAATATTACAGATATACCAGATGACCTGGATGGAATGAATATTACAGATTACATACGACTGGATGGAATATTACAGATTACCGTGACCTGGATGGATGAATATTACAGATATACCCTGCCTGGATGTGAATATTACAGATATACGTGACCTGGATGGATGAATATTACAGATATACCGGACCGGGATGAATGATATTACCGATATACCATGACCGGATGGAATGAAGAATACAGATATACCATGACCTGGATGAATGAATATTACAGATATACCGTAACCTGGATGGATGAATATTACAGATATACCGTGACCTGGATGGATGAATATACGATATACCATACCTGGATGGTGAATATTACAGATAGACCTGATCTGGAGGATGAATATTACAGATATACCATTACCTGGATGAATGAATATTACAGATAATACCATGACCGGATGGATGAATATTACAGTATTACCATGACCTGGATGGATGAATATTACAGATATACCATGACTGGATGGATGAATATTCAGATATACCGTGACCTGGATGGATGAATATTAACGATATTACCGTGACTGGATGAATGATATTACAGATATACCGTGACCTGGATGGATGATATTACAGATATACCATGACCTGGATGATGATATTACAGATATACCATGACCTGGATGAATGAAATTCGATATACCTGACCTGGAGGATGAATATTACCGATATACCGTGGACCTGGATGGATGAATTTACAGATATACCGTGATGGATGGATGAATTATAACAGATATACCGTGACCTGGGGGATGATATTACAGATATACCGTGACCTGGATGGATGAATATTACAGATATACCTGACCTGGATGAATGAATATTACAGATATACCATGACTGATGGATGAATATTACAGATATACCGTGACCTGGATGGATGAATTATTACGATAACGTGACGGTGATGAAATACGATCATGACTGATGAATGAATATTACAGATATACAGACTGGATGGATGAATATTACAGATATACCATGACCTGGATGGATGATATTACAGATATTACCGGACCTGGATGGATTGAATATTACGATATTACCTGACCTGGATGGATGAATATTACAGATATACCGTGACCTGGGTGGATGAATTTACAGATATACCGTGACCTGGATGGATGAATATACAGATATAAGTGACCTGGATGGATGATAATATACAGATATGAACCGTGACCGTGGATGGGATGAATATTACAGATATACCTGACCTGGATGAATGAATGATTACAGATATACCATGACCTGGATAAATGAATTACAGATATTCCAGTGACCTGGATGAATGAATATTAAAGATACCTGACCTGGTGGATGAATACAGATATACCTGACCCGGATGATGAATATTACAGATATACCGTGACCTGGGATGGATGAATATTACAGATATACCGTGACCTGGATGGATGAATATAACAGATATAAGTGGCCTGGATGATGAATATTACAGATATACCGTGACCTGGATGGATGAATATTACAGATATACCGTGATGGCTGGATGAATATTACCGATATACGTGAATGGCTGAGATGAATATTACAGATATACCGTGACCTGGATGGTGAATATTACAGAATATACGTGACTGGATGGATGAATATAACAGATATACCGTGACCGGATGGATGAATATACAGATTACCTGACCTGGATGAATGAATATACAGTAACCGTGACCTGGATGGATGAATATTACAGATATTTACCGTGACCTGGATGGATTAATATTACAGATATACCGTGACCTGGATGAATGAATATTAACAGATATACCGTGACCTGGATGGAATGATATTACAGATATTACATGACCTGGATGAATGAATATTCAGATATACCTGACCGGATAATGAATATTCCAGATATACCATGACCTGGATGAAGGATATTACAGATATACAGCCTGGAGGATGAATATTACGATATACATGACCTGGATGGATGAATATTACAGATATACGTGACCTGATGGATGAATATTACAGATATACGTGACCTGGATGGATGATATTACGATTACGTGACCGGATGATGAAATTACAGATATACCATGACCTGGATGGATGAATATTACAGGATACCGTGAACCTGGATGATGAATATTACAGATAACCGTGACCTGGATGAATGATATTACAGATATACCATGGACCTGGATAATGAATATTACAGATATACCATGACCATGATGAATGAATATTACAGATTATACCATGACCGGATGGATGATATTACAGATATACATGACCTGGATGGATGAATATTACAGATACCGTGACTGGATGAAATTACATGATACCTGACCTGGATGGATGAATATTACAGATATACCGGTGACCTGGATGGATGAATATTACAGAATACCATGACCTGGATGGATGAATATTACAGATATACCGTGACCTAGTGGTATGAATATTACAGATATACCATGACCTGGATGGATGAATATTACAGATATACGTGACCTGGATGGATGAATATTACAGATATACCATGACCTGGATGGATGAATATTACAGATAATACCGTGACCTGGATGGATGAATATACAGATTTACCGTGACCTGGTGAATGAATATTATAGATATCCATGACCTGATGGATGAATATACGATATACCATGACCTGGATGGATGAATATTACAGATATACCGTGACCTGGATGGAATGAATATTACAGATATACCTGACCTGGATGGATGAATATTACAGTATACCCTGACCTGGATGGATGAATATTACAGATATACCTGGACCTGGATGGATGAATATTACAGATATCACGGAACCTGGATGAATGAATATTACAGATATACCATGACCTGGATGGATGAATATTAGATATACGTGACCTGGATGAATGAATATTACAGTATACCCTGACCTGGATGAATGAATATTACAGATATACCTTGACCTGGATGGATGAATATTACAGATACCATGACCTGGATGGATGAAATTTACAGATATACCGTGACCTGATGGATGAATTTACAGATATACCGGACCTGGATGAATGAATATACAGATATAACATGACCTGGATGGATGAATATTACAGATATACCAGTGACCTGGATGGATGAATATTAAGATATACGTGACCGTGGATGGATAATTACAGATATACCTGACCTGGATGAATGAATATTACAGTATACCTTGACCTGGATGGATGAATATTACAGATATACCGTGACCTGGATGGATGAATTTACAGATATACCGTGACCTGGATGAATGAATTTACAGATATACCTGACCTGGATGGATGATATTACAGATAACCATGACTGATGATGAATATTACAGATATACCTGCCTGGAAGGGATGAATATTACAGAATACTGACCTGGATGGGAATCAGATATACATGACGGGAGATATACGCGACTGATATGTATACGACTGGTGGATGATATTACAGATATACCGTGACCTGATGGATGAATATTACAGATATACGTGACTGGATGGATGAATATACAGATATAACCGTGGACTGGATGATGAAGATTACAGATTACCTAGACCTGGATGGATGAATATTACAGATTGATACATGACTGGATGGATGAATATTTAGATATACCGTCTATAATGAATATTACAGTCCACATGTACCGTGAGGAGGAATATTACAGATCCATGCCGGATGAATGATATTACGATATACCATGATCCGATGCATGAATATCAGATCATACCATGCTGGATGGATGAATAATACAGAGTTATAATCATGACCTATAATATTAAGATTACCGACTCTGATGGATGAGAACTCACCAATACACCAGCATTCTAGTAAATAGTTCGTCTGCAGTAATGTGCTTTTGCAATACTTTGAGCACCCATCTCAACTCGTAAATTTGCAAAAAACCACTTTTTTTTGTAGTGTAACACAGGGAAAAGGAGCAAGCGCCTCTCGGTAACTTCCCTGATGTATAATTTCAATCTGGAATTAGTGCAAATCATAAGAACGCTAAACCCAATACCATTGTAAAGGGATTACCAAATGTTTGATTTGGAGGGATGGAGCCTGAAAGCGTTACAGCAAGTGATCCAATCGAGACATTACTGTCCATATATTCATTGTATATTTCTATTAACATATTATCATGTTTATTCTTTATTACACTTTCTCATTCATCTCTATTCTTTGGATAAGGGCGTATTAAGAAAATGCAACATTTTGCCCATGTTCTAAATTGTAACAACAATCAGATTATGATCACATGTTTTCTAACTTAATAGACAAGTTGAAGTTGATGGTTTCCGCAGAATCAGAGTATGGAACATTTTGCACCACTTATTAATAGTCCCTCATTTCTAGAGCACTCCTTCTCACGTAAGTCCCATGTAGGATTCAGTTCCTTTCCATGGACAGTTATGGTGTATGCTTTATCCATAGGAAAACAAATGCTTAGATTATCCACCTTTATTCTGAAATTTCAGACCCAGAGCTCAGTGTTCGAAACTGTGTCCTCCGGATTCAGAAGGCCCCTATGCATGGAACCCACAAGTCTGCTGTTATGATGTGTCGGGTGTCCCGAGGAGAAAATCTCCAAGTGAAACTGTGACCAAACCGTTTTATGTACACATGTAATAATAAGTCATTGATAAACTGTCCTGTGAGTTACAGACACTGTTGTGTGGGATCCCAGAGTTAGAAAGGTTTATTGATTTACTTAATACTTTATAGAAATTCAACTCAAACATAATATTTTAGCATTCTTCAATGATGAAGATGATAGGACTGTACTTTCCATAATATATGTATTGGAAAAATGTTAAAAAGTTTGTGAATTTCTCTTGTTTATCTTTCCTTTTTTGCTGAATGCAAAAGATAGGGGGTGAAAGAGATTATTTTCAAAATGAGTTATACACTGTAAAATGATTGTGCGTCAGCTTCTAGTACATAATAATTAAAGGATAAGTGCCAGACATCAAGTTATGTCATTGGAAGCTCAGCTTAAAATACGTTGCTATTTTTTTCCTATGTCCCTCAGAGCTAGCTTTGCTTGGAGTTGTGACATCTGTTATTGGTCTCTGTGTAAGTCCGCCCTTGAGATTTCCTCTGCTTTCATGCTGGCCTCAAACAGAATGCTGTGAGTTCCGTGCACCTCCTGCCTGAGCCTCAACAGTAATGCCTGTGAGTGTTCCGTGCACTTCTGCTTGAGCCTCAAACGTAATGCCTGTGAGCTCGTGCACTCTCCTGCTTGAGCCTCAACAGTAATGCCTGTGAGTTCCGTGCACCTCCTGCTTGAGCCTCAAACAGATATGCCTGTGAGTTCCGTGCACTCTACAGCTGAGCCTCAAACAGTAATGCCTGTGAGTTCCGTGCACTCTCCTGCTTGAGCCTCGAACAGTAAGCCTGTGAGTTCCGTGCACTCTCTGCTTGAGCCTCAAACAGTAATGCCTGTGAGTTCCTGCACTTCTGCTTGAGCCTCAACAGTAATGCCTGTGGTCTGTGCACTCTCCTGCTTGAGCCTCAAACAGTAATGCCTGTGAGTTCGTGCATCTACGCTTAGCCTCAAACAGTAATGCCTGTGAGTTCCGTGCACTCTCCTGCTTGAGCCTCAAACAGTAATGTGTTGAGTTCGTGCACTCTCCTGCTTGAGCCTTAAAACCGTAATGCCTGTGATGTCCGTGCACTCTCCTGCTTGAGCCTCAAACAGATTGCCTGTGAGTTCTCGTGCACTCTCTGCTGACCTAAACACTAATGCTGTGAGTTCGTGCATCTACAGTTGAGCCTCAAAGAGAATGCCTGGAGTCCACGCACTCTCCTGCTTGAGCCTCAAACAGTAATGCTGTGAGTTCCTGCACGCTCTGCCCTTGAGGTCTCAAAAACAGTAATGCCTGTGTGTTCTGTGCACTCTCCTGCTGAGCCTCAAACAGTAATGTCTGTGAGTTCCGTGCACTCTCATGCTTGAGCCTCAAACAGTAATGCCTGTGAGTTCCGTGCACTCTCCTGCTTGAGCCTCAAAACAGTAATGTCCTGTGAGTTCCGTGCAACTCTCCTGCTTGAGCCTCAAACAGTAATGCCTGTGAGTTCCGTGCACTCCTCTGCTTGAGCCTCAAACAGTAATGCGTGAGGTCCGTGCACTCTCCTGCTTGGCCTCAACAGTAATGCCTGTGAGTTCCGTGCACTCTCCTGCTTGAGCCTCAAACAGTAATGGCTGTGAGTTCGTGCACTCTCCTGTTGAGCCTCAAACAGTAATGCGTGTGAGTTCCGTGGCACTCTCTGGTTGAGCCTCAAACAGTAATGCCTGTGAGTTCCGTGCCACTTCCTGGTTGAGACCTCAAACAGTAATGCCTGTGAGTCTCGTGCACTCTCCTGCTTGAGCCTCAAACAGAATGCTGCTTGAGTTCCGTGCACTCTCCTGCTTGAGCCTCAAACAGTAATGCCTGTGAGTTCTGTGCACTCTCCTGCTTGAGCTCAAACAGTAATGCCTGTGAGTTCCATGCACTCTCCTGCTTGAGCTCAAACAGTAATGCCTGTGATTCTGTACTCTCTCTTTGAGCCTCAAACAGTAATGCTGTGAGTTCCATGCACTCTCCTGCTTGAGCCTCAACGTAATGCCTGTGAGTTCCGTGCACTCTCCTGCTGAGCCTCAAACAGTAAGGCCGTGAGTTCCGTGCACTCTTCCTGCTTGAGCCTCAAACAGTAATGCTGGAGTTCTGTGCACTTCCGTGACTCAAACAGTAAGCTTGTGAGTCGTGACTCATGCTTGAGCCTAACAGTAATGCCTGTGAGTTCGTGCACTCTCATGCTTGAGCCTCAAACAGTAAATGCCTGTGAGTTCCGTGCACTCTCCTGCTTGAGCCAAACAGTAATGCTGTGAGTTCCGTGCACTTCGCTTAAGCCTCAAACAGTAATGCCTGTGAGTTCTGTGCACTCTCCTGCTTGAACCTCAAACAGTAATGCTTGTGAGTTCCGTGCACTCTACAGCTTGAGCTCAAACAGAATGCTGGGAGTTCCATGCACTCTCTCTGCTTGAGCCTCAAAAGTAATGCCTGTGAGTTCCGTGCACTCTCCTGCTTGAGCTCAAACAGAATGCCTGTGAGTTCTGTGGCACTCTCCTGCTTGAGCTCCAAACAGTAATGCCTGGTGCGTTCCGTGCACTCTCCTGCTTGAGTCTCAAACAGTAATGCCTGTGAGTTCTGTGCATCTCCGCTTGAGCTCCAAACAGTAATGCCTGTGAGTTCGTGCACTCCCTGCTTGAGCCTCAAACAGTAATGTCTGTGAGTTCCGTGCACTCTCCCTGCTTGAGTCTCAAACAGTAATGCCTGTGAGTTCGTGCACTCTCCTGCTTGAGCCTCAAACAGTAATGCCTGTGAGTTCCGTGCACTCTCGCTTGAGCCTCAAACGTAATGTGTGAGTTCGTGCACTCTCCTGCTTGAGCCTCAAACAGTAATGCCTGTAGTTCCGTGCACTCTCCTGGTTGAGCCTCAAACGTAATGCCGTGAGTTGTGCACTCTCCTGTTGAGCCTCAAACAGTAATGCCTGTGAGTTCCGTGCACTCTCCTGGTTGAGCCTCAAACAGTAATGCCTGTGAGTTCCGTGCACTCTCCTGCTTGAGCATCAAACGTAATGCCTGTGAGTTCTGTGCACTCTCCTGTTGAGCCTCAAACAGTAATGCTTGTGAGTTCCATGCACTCTCCTGCTTGAGCCTCAAACAGTATGCCTGTGAGTTCTGTGCACTCCTGCTTGAGCCTCAAAACAGTATAGCTGTGAGTTCCATGCAACTCCCTGCTTGAGCCTCAAACAGTAATGCCTGTGAGTTCGTGCACTCTACCTGTGAGCTCAAACAGTAATGCTGTGAGTTCTGTATCTCCGCTGAGCCTCAAACAGTAATCATGTGAGTTCCGTGCACTTCATGCTTGAGCCTAAACAAAAGTAATGCCTGTGAGGTTCCGTGCACTCTCCTGCTGAGCCTCAAACAGTAATGCCTGTGAGTTCCGTGCACTCTCCTGCCTAAGCCTCAAACAGTAATGCCTGTGGTCCTGAATTTTCCTGCTGAGCTCAAAACAGTAAGCCTGTGAGTTCGGCACTCTATGCTTGAGCTCAACAGTAACTGTGAGTTCCGTGCACTTCTGTTGAGCTCAACAGTATGCCTGTAAGTCCGTGCACTCTCCTGTTGAGCCAAACAGTAATGCCTGTGGTTCCGGGCACTCTCCTGCCTAAGCCTCAAACAGTAATGCCTGTGAGTTCCATGTACTCTCCTGCTTAGCCTCAAAGTAATGCTGTGAGTTCATGACTCTCCTGCTTGAGCCTCAAACAGTAATGATTGTGAGTTCTGTGCACTCTCCTGCTTGAACCTCAAACAGTAATGAGCTTGTGAGTTCCAGTGCACTCTCATGCTTGAGCCTCAAACACGTAATACCTGTGAGTTCCGTGCACTCTCATCGCTTTGAGCCTCAAACAGTAATGGCCTGTTAGTTCCGTGCACTCTCCTGCTTGAGCCTCAAACAGTAATGCCTGTGAGTTCCGTGCACTCTCCTGCTTGAGCCTCAAACAGTAAAGCTGTGAGTTCCGTGCACTCTCCTGCTTGAGCTCAAAACAGTAATGCCTGTGAGTTCCGTGCACTTTCTGCTTGAGCCTCCAACGTAATGCCTGTGAGTTCCGTGCACTCTCTGTTAAGCCTCAAACAGTAATGCCTGTGAGTTCCGTTACGTGCGTGTGCACGGAAATCACAAGCATTACTGTTTGAGGCTCAAGCAGGAGAATGCAGAGGAAATCTCAGAAGGGGGAGCTTAAAACATTCAGCAAAACCAGTAACAAGATGTTCAGCAACTTCCAAGCACAAAGCTAGGTCTGAGGGGCAACATATTTGATAAAAAAAAAATATGGCAACGGTATTTTTAAAGATGCAGCTTCCAATAACATAACTTGATTTACAGTTGCCATTTCTGATATAGAGGAAGGACAAAAAAAAAAAAAACACTCCGTCATAAATATAAATGGTCATTTGAAAATTACCGGATCAACAGAAACTAACAGTATATGTATTAATACCTATAATTCAATATTATATAGCATCCCTATCCAAACCAGAACTACAGTATAGTATTAATACCAGTAATCTCAATTATTATAGTATCCCGTACCAACCAGAATTACAGTATAGTATAATACAGTAATTCTCAATATATATCGATTCTGTACCAACCAGAACTACAGTATATGTATTATACCAGTAATTCTCAATTTTATATAGTATCCCTGTACCAACAGAACTACAGTATATGTATTAATACCAGTAATTCTCAATATTATATAGTATCCCCGAACCCAACCAGAACTACAGTATATGTATTAATACCAGTATTCTCAATATTTATAGTATCTCTGTACCAACCAGAACTACAGTATATGTATTAATACCAGTAATTAATATTATATAGATCCCTGTACCACCCGAACTACAGTATATGTATTAATACCAGTAATTCTCAATATTACATAGTATCCCCGTACCAACCAGAACACTGTATATGTATTAATACCAGTATATCTCAATATTATATGTATCCCGTACCAACGAATACAGTATATGTATTAATACCAGTAATTCTAAAATTATATAGTTCCCGTTACCAACCAGAACACACAGTAGATGTATTATACCAGTATTCTCCATTTAACTAGTGTCCCTGTACCAACCAGAACTACAGTATATGTATTAATACCAGTTATTCTCAATTATACTAGTATCCCCGTACCAACCAGAACACGTAATGTTTAATACCAGTATATCTCAATATTATATAGTATCCCCGTACCAACCAGAATACAGATATGTATTAATCCAGAATTCTCAAATTAATAGTTTCCTGTTACCAACCAGAACTACAGTATAGTATTAATACCAGTATTCAATTACATAGTGTCCTGTACCACCAGAACTACAGTATATGATTATACAGTAATTCTCAATTTATAGTCCTGTACCCAGAACTAAGTATATGTATTAATACCAGTATTCTCAATATTATATGTATCCCGTACCAACAGAACTACAGTATATGTATTAATACCGTAATTCTCATATATATAGTATCCCTGTACCAACCAGAACTACAGTATATGTATAATACCAGTAATTCTCAATATATATAGTATCCCGTACACCCAGAACTACAGTATATGTATAATACAGTAATTCTCAATATTATATAGTATCCCCGTACCAACCAGAACTACAGTATATGTACTAATACCAGTAATTCTCAATATTATATAGTACCTGTACCAACCAGAACTACAGTATATGTCATTAAACCAGTATTCTCAATATTATATAGTATCCCCGTACCAACCAGAAATACAGTATATGTACTAATACCAGTAATTCTCAATATTATATAGTATCCCTGTACCAACCAGAACTACAGTATATGTAACTAATACCAGTAATTCTCAATATTATATAGTATCCGCGTACCAACCAGAACTACAGTATATGATTAATACCAGTAATTCTCAATATTATATAGTGTCCCTGTACCAACCAGAACTACAGTATATATATTAATACCAGTAATTCTCAATATTACATAGTACCCCGTACCAACCAGAACTACAGTATATGTCTAATACAGTAATTCTCAAATTATAGTATCACCGTACTAACCAGAACTACGTTATGTACTAATACCAGTAATTCTCAATGTACATAGTGTCCCTGTACCAACCAGAAAACAGTATATGTATTATACCAGTAATTCTCAATATTATATAGTATCCCCGTACCAATTAGAACTACAGTATATGTATTAATACCAGTAATTCTCAATATATATAGTATCCCTGTACCAACCAGAACTACAGTATATGTTTAATACCAGTAATTCTCAATTTATATAGTATCCCCGTACCAACCAGAATACAGTATATGTATTAATACCAGCAATTCTCAAAAATTATATAGTATTCCTGTACCAACCAGAACTACAGTATATGTATTAATATCAGTATATCTCAATATTACATAGTGTTCCTGACCACCAGAACTACAGTATATGTATTATACCAGTAATTCTCAATGTATATAGGTCCCTGTACCAACCAGAACTACAGTATATGTATTAATACCAGTAATTCTCAATATATATAGTATCCCGTACCAATTAGAACTACAGTATATGTATTAATACCAGTAATTCTCAATATTAATAGTATCCCTGTACCAACCAGAACTACAGTTATGTATTAATACCATAATTCTCAATATATATTAGTATCCCCGTACCAACCAGAACACAGTATATGTACAATCCAGTAAGTCTCAATATTATATAGTATCCCCGTACCAACCAGAACTACAGTATATGTACTAATACCAGTAATTCTCAATATTTAGTATCCTGGTACCAACCAGAACTACAGTATATGTATTAATACCAGTAATTCTCAATATTATATAGGATCCCGTACCAACCAGAACTACAGTATATGTACTAATACCAGTAATTCTCAATATTATATAGTATCCGCGTACCAACCAGAACTACAGTATATGGATTAATACCAGTAATTCTCAATATTATATAGTGTCCCTGTACCAACCAGAACTACAGTATATATATTAATACCAGTAATTCTCAATATTATATAGTATCCCCGTACCAACCAGAACTACAGTATATGTACTAATACCAGTAATTCTCAATATTATATAGTATCCCCGTACTAACCAGAACTACAGTATATGTACTAATACCAGTAATTCTCAATATTACATAGTATCCCTGTACCAACCAGAACTACAGTATATGTACTAATACCAGTAATTCTCAATATTACATAGTGTCCCTGTACAAGTTCTTTTTGCTCAAATCATGAGCCTTGTGATTGTGACACAAACACCAATGTGTTGTTTACATGTACCCTTCATTATAAAGGATATTCAAGGCAATGGATCAGGAGCTGCTGCTGTTGGAAATATCTCCAGTGATTTGAAGCCAAAAAAAAGGGGAGCCAGAGTAACTGAAAGGATCATTGTTTAAATCCCTTTCCATGTTTTACAATTTGTTAAAGAGAGGTTCCACTACATGCGTTGCGTTGTGTATTCCGTTTTGAGTGCGTTTAGGCAATACGTTTTGTTTCTGTGCATTGCCGTGTTTCCGGTCCATTTGAGCTGGTGTGTATTTTTTAGAAAATCACAGAAATATTGGAGAAAACACAGAACATAATTTTGTCAGCATGTGTCCGTGGTATTTTGCGTTCTCATAGACTATTATTAAAGTGCGATTCTAACACACACGGACCAAAAGTTGTGCCCGCATGCAGATAGAAAATGGACCAAATAAATTTGAAATGCAAATTATATAGTGGGAACTGATTCTTGCGATTTCCATTATATCTTAAAATACATTCCAATTCGCAAAACGGAAAATGCTACCCAACGCACATAGATAGATAATGGTGATGAGTTCAGGTTTTGACTTTCTAGTTTTGGAAATCTACGGATCCGATAGAAATTTCTAAATTTTTAAAACTCTACAGTAGAAATATTGATTTTTAGACAATTCTAAAAGTTGAAATCAACTGGGTTTGAATCGGATTTTTGGAATTTGAGTAGGTTCTGCAGAACCGATATCGGAATTAGACTGTCCAGTTTCTTTTATCTCTAATAGATGGTACATGGGATGATCCGTGGCAGTAAAAGTCTTATTGCAGGACTTGCTACAGTAAAATATTTTCCTCATTTCTGGAATGTCTTTGGAAATGAATTAGAAATCCAGTGATATGTCATTTAAATCATCACTTTCTAGGTAAATTTGTGGGTTTATCCTTCAGGTTTTACTTGACATAATAGTATTATTACATGGTAACATGATGGCTAAACAACCTGCTTTAATAAAATGATTGTTTTTGTCCATATTACAGACAGTGTAAGCTGCACAAGATGCCCAGAAATGGAATGGTCCAACCTGTGGAGGAATCAATGTGTCCCAAGAACAGAAGAATTTCTATCCTTTACGAATGATAATATTTCTATCATCTTTTTATTCCTATCTATTGTCTTTTTCCTTATTTCTCTCTCGATTTTGGGAGTTTTTATTAAATCCATGGACACCCCAATAGTGAGAGCCAATAACCGGAACCTCAGCTTCCTCCTCCTGGTCTCCATCAAGTTGAGCTTCCTCACTGTGTTCCTGTTCCTCGGTCGCCCTGTGGATATAACCTGCATGTTACGTATAATCACTTTTGGAATCACCTTCTCCATAGCTGTCTCTTCTCTCCTGGCCAAGACTATCATGGTTTACATTGCATTCAAAGCCACCAAGCCTGGGAGCTTATGGAGGAAATGGGTGGGAGTCAAACTGTCCAATTCTGTAGTCTTGATCTGTTCATCCATTCAAATAATAATCTGTATGACTTGGTTGGCTATTTCTCCTCCCTTTCAGGATATGGACATTCACACTTCCCCTGGAACAATCATCATTCAGTGCAATGAGGGATCAGCTATTGCCTTTTACTCAGTTATTGGTTATATGGGGCTTCTGGCAGCTGTTAGTTTTGTTTTAGCATTTTTAGCTCGGACCTTACCGGACACTTTTAATGAGGCCAAGTACATCACTTTCAGCATGCTGGTCTTCTGCAGTGTTTGGATCACAATGATCCCGGCCTATCTGAGCACCAAAGGGAAAAACACTGTGTGTGTGGAGATATTTGCCATATTGACCTCAAGTGCTGGACTATTAGGATGTATATTTATACCCAAATGTTACATCATTTTATTTAGACCTGAAATTAATACAAAAACATATTTACTGGGGAAAAAAACTTAGTAATCCTGATATAGTTAAATGTACATTATACCATTATCGATTAAATATTTGGCTTATTATTTAAATTAACTCATGACTATTCATTGTAAAATAAACCAACAAACTAATAAACTGAATATTATATATACAGGATTGTAGCAGGATATAGGCAAGTGTATAAAAACTTTTCTTTATTCTAATAACATCAAAAATAAAACTTATGGTCAGGTTAAGCCTGTACTTATGGAGGATAATGTGTTTCAGGCATACTAGATGCCCTTAATCATAGAATCCTGACCAATAGCCCTCCCCAAACATTTGAAATCTTAGCATCCAATCAAAGCACAGGATATTTTAAACCTCCCTTTAACTAATTTCTATCTTAAAGGAATATGTCAGCACATTTATTTTCCCTTTGTTAATGTCACTTTCCTCCTTTCCTGATGCTCCCTATGCCCCGGGTCTTCCCTTTTTTTGGATGTTTCAATACTTGTTGCTCATGGTCATCTGGACTCCTCCATTCATTATTTTGTCCATGTTTTCTTTATTTATTCCTTCCTATGACCCCAAGGAGACCTACTTCCTTGGGTGTTTTAGGGTGGATGTTTATCTTTTCTCTCCATCCCCATTTTTGTTCCTTCCCTTCCCTTTTTTCCTTTATTCCCCCCCCCCCCCCCCTTCATTTGTGTATAGCACTGAATATGAATTGTAATAAGTTGCGGTAATATCTCTCCCTCTGTGCACCTGCTATCTATTACAGTTTATCAAGGGTTAAACCATTTGGAGAAGGGTGTTAACCTTACCTATATCAGGTGACTATGGAAGGTGAGAAGGTGAGATGGCATATGAAATGGGCAAGTCCAGCCCCAAAATGAAAACTTACATACAGGTAAATCACCCCCCAAAATTCTAAATGGTAATAGTTTAAAATCTGAAATATATAAGTCTAACCTGAAATCTTGTTTCAGGTTATTTCCCTTGTTTCCCCTGTTTCTGCTTCCTGGTTCTTCCAGTTAGCAACTGTCAATTATGGATTTAACAGTTGACATCACAGCCAATGACTGAATGTTAATCTCCTGTCTGCCTCTTCTGAGCATGCCCAGGCTCAGTACAGGCTCAGTACAGGTTTTTAAATTGTTCAATTTCCATGAGGCCTCCAGAAGCAAAGCAGGCATACAGTAATGCATTCAAAGGACAAACTATGATATATCAACATATTTCAAAGAGGCCATTCTTTCTAAAACATGTTCTTATGAGGGTGGAGTTGTCCTTTAAGGCTGCTACCGATGGTTCTTGTATGCTGTGATGATTCAATAAAGATTGGCTTTTTATCGAGACTGGCAGCACCGAATGTTCAGTAACCGGTATAAGCAGCAGTTAAACCTTTTTATTTACAGCGTATATCTTTATCCCCTCTTAGATCTTCTTTGTCTCCTTTATTGTTTCCAATTATAGACTTGGTTTGAAGTCTAATTTATCTTTTTGATACTTTCTTTGTTTTCTTGATTTCAGATCATTTTGTGAAGGTTAGTAGCTTTGAGTATTGCTTGTGTTCTGCTGAGAAGACTATAGCTTTCTCTTCTGTAGACACAGATTTGAGTCTGTCATCTATATAAAAGCTTCTTTAAACTGTCGTACATCAGACCCAAATTCTTGTTCACTCTGAGGCAGCCCTTTCAGTCCATAAATTACAAAAGAGAATCAGGGTTATTCAATAAAAGTTCTTATCGTTTAAAATGGTGCTAATTTTGCCCCAACCAATCAGATGTTAGCTTTCAAATGTTAAATAAGATCTGATTGGTTGGGGCAAAAATTAGCACCATTTTAAATGTCAAGAACTTTTATTTAATCTCCCTGAATGTCTGTTATTGAAAACATGTAAATAATTCTGTAAATTCTACTATTTTCCGATACAATGAAACAGTGAAACATTTGTCAGCCATCACTATTAATGGCTCTTACCTGAAATGGCGTATAACTCCAACAATGTTGTTTAAATTAAGTCCAGAGAGAAGGACATCATTGAGAAAAGCATATTGAGCACTTAAGTCAAATACTACCCTTATTTGCAAGGATGGTATATGCCAAAAAGGGAGGTTCCAACATTCCTTTCCTTCCGTTAGTGGTGTTGCTGGCACAACAGGATATCTGTCAATCATCTTTTACATAAAGTTAGCAAAGTATATTTTTCATCTCAGGTTTTCTATTTAGGGTTGCAAGGAAACAAAATGTGCTTCTGCAAACTGATTATTATTTGGTAGTTTTCTTCTTGGGACACAAAAAGGTAGAGGTACTACTCAACTGTTGGAGTCATTCTAGTTGTTTTTCAAAAACTCTTTATCTTGTAGACACCCATTTGAATGAACCTGTATCTTAACCCTTTCAGTAAAAGCAGAATTGCTCACCTTTGTTGCGTTACGTGCCAGACGTATTTTCTAAGATTTTTCCCTCAATAGGTTAAGACAAGTTTTAGTGTGACAATAGTAAAAAAAAAACAAAAAAAACCCCCAGGAATATGGAAATATTATATATCTTTATTTTCCAGCACATAAGTGTTCTTAAACAAGATAGCGGAATGTTACTTTTCTACTGGATATTTGATTAAAATTATTTTGCTTAATGTCATTATTTTGCATTTTTATTTGTAGAAAATGTACCTTAATGCACAAGAATACGATTGTTTTTAAAAGCTCTGGTTCTTTTGAGTACAATGATGCCAGACGTGTACAAACTCCGCTTTTCCTGTCCAGACCCACCAAACTAAAATAAAACATTCTAGATTTTTACACCAGATTCAAATATATAAGCACTTTGTTTGGAAACTACATTCTCCCAGGTTCTTATAAGTGGGGTGATTTTTGATCAAAATCCAAATAGCCAGAAATTATAGATATAATCAAACCAACGCAAATGTGAAAACCTTACCTCTACATTAATAATGTCGTATATAAAGTAAAATGTATTGGGGCATTGTTTCTTTGTCTAGCTTAAGGTAGGCACAAATGGTGCAGTACCATAGATGGATGACATTTTATGTCTTTTAATACGCTGTTAAATATATACCACATCACCTTTTATTATGCACAGCATTTTCAACATAAGTTTCTCAAATTTCCTGTTAATGATTCACATCTGTGATGTAAATAAAATGTTTTTATATTCATTTATGGCACACGGATCAATGTTTGTACACATCAGATAATGTTAATTGTTTGTACATTAGCCACTCCTATGCAAATAGGGGGAGTGGTTTTACCTAAGGGAAAGGCCCAGTTGAATTGTATAACAGGTAAGCAATGGTGGAGGTGCAACCTTTCCAACTTGTGGGTGCAGACACCTTGTGGGTTCTTCCCTTGGGAACCAGCAATATCACAGAAATCAAGAAGCTGAGGGTCGCACTCCAAATAATAATTCAATTTATTGTGAACCACACATCACACGTAACACAACGTTTTGGGGGATACCCCTTCTTCAGGTGATAAAGTGCAACTGTGCTCAGGGAATATATAAAGACTGTGACTCATGTAGGTCCCACCCTCAAATTTGGGGTGAACCAATTACAAGTGTCTCATTAAAATACTGCAATTAAATATGTGCAATTTGTTAAAAAAAACAAGGTACCCTAAAATTCACTTTAACCTATGATTTTCATAAGATTAATTATCTAGATGTGATGGTAATTAAACAGAATGGGAAAATCTAAACAGATCTATTTGTAAAGAGCACAGATAGAAACAACTTATTGTTAGCAAGCAGGTTCCACCCTAAAAATGTAAAAGCAGGATTACCATACAGACAGTTTTTAAGGATTAGAAGAATCGTAGGCGATGAATCGTTATGCAGGGTAAGAATGAATGAAATTGTTGAAAAATTTGTTACCAGAAGTTATGACAAAAGGGACCTTGTAAGAGATGTTGAGAAAACCCTTCTACTCTCTTTTGAAGAATGTAAAACAAAAAAATGATTGTGACAGACTACCCTTTGTGTCAACGTACAATGTACTGTCTAATAATATTCAACAGATAATTAGGAAAAACTGGTACATCTTACAAATGGACCAACAGTATGGGTCCCTATTTACTAACCCTCCAATTTTTCTTATAAAAGATCCAAGAATTTGGGAGATGAGCTCATACAGACCGATATCTTGGCTGAGAAAGGTTCCAGATAGCTATAGTTGAGCGAACAACTGAAAGGTACCTATCCATGTCGTAATTGCTCTGTATGCAATGCCATAATTAAGGGTAGTGTTGTTAACCACCCTAGCAAAGGATTTGAGATTAAGCTGAGACAGTATGCCACATGTAGGACAGCAGGTATAATATACATGCTGAAATGCCCATGACGATGGGCCTATGTAGGCAAATCCAAAAGAGAAGTGCGCTCAAGGATCTGTGAACATAAACGGGACATTACCAACTTTGAAGGGGTAAATAAGAAATATGAGACTCCCATAAGTAGACAGCACAGGGCAGCCCAATTAAAGTGGATGGTACTTGAGGCAGTAGAAAGGAGCATGAGGAGAGGTGATTTTAATAGGAAACTGCGACAAAAAGAAATAGTGTGGATTGATAAACTTGGGACTTTGTCTCCCCATTGCCTGAATAAGGAATTTAATTTATCTTGCTTTTTATAGATACATTGTATTGCGTATTGCCTTTTCACTAGCAACTATTGTATTGTTTGCTTGTGAAGGTTCTCATTCATCCAGGTCATGGTATATCTGTTGTATTCAATTAGATCAACTGGACTTGAAATGTAGTTCTTGAAGACGTTTCGCTAGTCATCCGACTGGCTTTCTCAATTCAGAATGACTTGTACAAGAATCTGTGGCAATTATGTACCCTGGAGAATCCCAATTAGCATATCACAGCCAGGTGCTAATTGGGATTTTCCAGGGTACATAAGTGCCACAGATTCTTGTACAAGTCATTCTGAATTGAGAAAGCCAGTCGGATGACTAGCGAAACGTCTTCAAGAACTACATTTCAAGTCCAGTTGATCTAATTGAATACAACAGATATATTGTATTGTTTCTTCTTTCTATTGTTCCATCTTAGATACATGATGATTTCTTCTAATGATATGGACACTGGCGCCATCTTGAGGTTCAATTGAAGGATCATCCTCTGTATCAAATTCAGAATTTTTTACTGTTTGTTCATGTTACTTTTTAGCCAGACCTAGTATTAGTTAAGATGTTTTTAAAACTAACACTATTAGCACTTTTATACAATGAAAGGAGACAGGGATTATTCACATGCACTTTATTTGCATTTAGTAGCATTTGCACACTGAGTCACTTTTTGAGTATTGTTTTAACATAAAGTAATGTAATATCAATGTATTTCATATATGGATTTGAATAGCCCTATTTTTTAAACTGATATATATGCTTGTTTATTGTACCTTGTTTTTAACAAATTGCACATATTGAATTGCAGTATTTTAATGAGACACTTGTAATTGGTTCTCCCCAAATTTGAGGGCGGGACCTACATGAGTCACAGTCTTTATATATTCCCTGAGCACAGTTGCACGTTATCACCTGAAGAAGGGGATATCCCCCCGAAACGTTGTGTTATGTGTGATGTGTAGTTCACAATAAATTGACTAATTATTTGGAGTGCGACCCTCAGCTTCTTGATTTCTGTGACAGTTGAATTGTATGCTTGATAAAGCAGCACATAACTCCGAAACATATAGCTTTTGAATAAACAATAAATATTTGCAGATTACATACTGCTCAAGACTCATCTACGTTTTAGAGTTTTGAACCTTCTTTCCCCCTTTTTAGCAAATCTGCTAAAAAGTGGTCTTGGGATATGGGAATGGTGACTCCTAGGTAGGTAAGTGAATTTGTTGCCCAGCGGAAAGGGTGTGTTTCTATGTCTGAACCAGTATTTGAGGTACTAAGATGCAAAGCTTCCAATTAAGAATTGTTTATTTTGAATGTTCGAGTAAGTAACTCAGACATAATAGCTGGAAAGGAATTCTGCACATTTCAGATGAATAAAAGGACATCATCTGCATATGCGATTATTTTAATCTATTGACATCCTATCTTAATGTCTCTAAAAGAAGAATTATTTTATAAATATCTTAGCAAATGATCTAGCCTGAGATTAAATAGTAAGGGAGACAGTGGGCACCTTTGTCTGGTGTCTCTATGTTTTTGAAAGGGGGTTGTTTTCATCCTATTTAGATTAAGGTTTTTCAGGTTTTCATTTGTAAGAATCATGTCATTGTAAAGATTCTATTAAGGTAATTCAAGGAGACCCCATTGAATGCCTTCAACGCTAAGCAAGATTTCTTTGGGGTCATTGGGTATGAGCAGTTATTGCTGCAATGGCTGTTCTCACATCCTAGGTTGACTTTCAACCTTGAATAAATCTGAGTTGTTGACCAACTGTGGCTATTATTTTATTTTACATTTTATAATCTTAGTTTAATAGGAAAATGGACCTATAAAAGTGTGTGAAGTTGGGATTTTTAGCTGTTTGTTTAGTTTGAGAATCATTTAATACATCCATTGGCTCTCCATGTTAGAGAATATAAATAAAAAGGTCAGTTAGTGTGGGTAAAATTTGTATATTAAGAATTTTATTATGTTCAGCAAAGAAGCCATCTTTGCTGAGACATTTACTGTGAGTGAGTTAATTGGTCTAAGGATTTTTTGTTGTGTAATGTGTCTGTTTAGGAGATTCTGTTGTTCATGAGTTTTATTATTTCAAAACTGGTATCAGTGGGGTTTTGTACTTAGCTACTGTGTGCTAAGGTGAGGTCATAGTAAAGTTTATTAAATTTGTATTTTGTGTTTTTATTCCTGTGAGAAGTATGTGCCATTATATGACCTCTAGGGACTTCTTTGGGTACCATTTCATTGAGGGCATGTAGAAGATCAATGTTTAGTATGCAATTTATTCTGGAGGTTTGATCAATATTTCTTGTGTCTAAACCTTCGAATCTGTATTGTTTCAGTAAATCTGCTGTGATTGAACATTTCTGCAAAGAACTGTCTCTGGAAGTCTGCATGTATAAAAGCGAGAATGGCAGCACATTATAGCTAGATGTGTGTTAGGGAGGTTTGTATGAAAAAGTGTAAGCTGTTTAAAATACACTTATGCATATGTCCCAGTTGGAGTTAGTTGATGGCCACATCTCTGTGAACACCTACACATATGGCATACCGTATTATTCAGGACATGTTGGAGGTTGACATTAAAGGAAATGTCCACCCCCAAAACTATAATTTCAATATGTTATTGGCCTGTTTTTTAGATTTAAAACAAAGCAAACAACACTAAAATCCATTTAGGGAAGCCTGAGATACATACATTTTAGTAATATGCATTCTGAAGAACAGGAGTCTCTGCGTGTAAATTCCTTTGCAGCCTGGATTGCCACTTGGAGCACACATAGAGGGTGGTCGTGTTGATGATGTCCAACGTCAGTATGTTAACCCCTTAGATCCCGCCCTCTTGAAATCCACTGGGCAATGAGAGCATAGTAAGTAGCTTAGGAGTAAGTTAGTAGGACACACACACACCCTAATGCAAAAATCCATCTCTGATGCAGAGGGACTGTCAGGATCACTCCAGTGTGATCAAATTCTTAGCTACTGATCAATGACGTTCACAAGTGGGTGGGAGCAAGGTCACGGAATGTAGCAGGTACTTGCAATTGCAAAGGAAGTACAGGCTTAGTGTGGCCTACACAGAAATGGGCCACATATCTGATGAACATGGAAGTTTTCTTACAAATAACTTTGGTGGTTTAGGTCAGCTCCTTAACACCTACAACATATCAAAAACATTTTTGGAAATAGCACGGTGTAGCCAATGTAGTAATTGCTAAGTTAAGATTAGCGTAAAATTTTGTGCTTATCATAAAGCCATTCCTACAGTGTCGTACGAACCCAATGCAGAACGAAAAACTTCCATCTTACCCGACCGGGATCCCACAATGCAGTCAGGGCCATTCCTAGACTTTTTCACACCTGAAAAAAATGTCCAAATACTGCCACCCCTCACCGCGTAGTCATATTGTGGTTTTAATGAAAGTGGGTGATGCTTTGTCCGGAAGTGGGGTGTGGCTTGTCCAGAAGTGAAAGGGACTTTGTTCACATTCAGGGTTATCAATAAAAGTTCTTCAGGGTTATTCAATAAAAGTTCTTATCGTTTAAAATGGTGCTAATTTTGCCCCAACCAATCAGATCTTATTTAACATTTGAAAGCTAAAATCTGATTGGTTGGGGCAAAATTAGCACCATTTTAAACGATGGGAACTTTTATTGAATCTCCCTGCTTATTGTTTAAAATGGTTCTAATTTTGCCCAACCCAATCAGATCTTATTTAACATTTGTAAGCTTACATCTGATTGGTTTGGGCAAAATTAGCACCATTTTAATCGATAAGAACTTTTATTGAATAACCCTGATAATGCCCACAATGACTGGTAAATTAGTTCCACAGTGACTGGTATTAGATGCCCACAGTGACTGGTAAATGATGCCCAACATTGATTTTTGATCTGCAGGGCTGACAAAAATTGATTTTGATCAAATGAAATGCCAGTCAGAAGGGAGGGGGAGGAGTCATAGCTGCATTCTGTTGTGCAATGAAAGTCACAGCTTCCCCTGCCATTTAAAGTCACAGTACCTCTTGAAAATGTATGTTATTTTTACAAATGGAATTTTTGGGGGACCCTGGCATCTGGGCCCCAGGCACATGATGCCAAAAAAAAAAAAAAATTCCCCCCTTGGCATCAAAACTGCTGCTTCCCTACAGGGTGCTGCTCTGTAATGTGCTTCACCTTGCCTCATCAGAGAGGCAGCCCTAAATGCAGTAAGTCTTGTGAGAGACTTCAAAGCATTGCGGGAATCTGGCCAGGTAAGATTCAACTTTTTTTCTTCCCATAATTATTTTTTCTACTTATCTAGTAGGTTCATTTAAGATTTCTAACTTTTAGCTACCGGTATCTCTTTCTTTTATTTTTTCACAAAATCTCCTATAAGCATCAAGCTCTATGAAAAACTGGGTCCTAAAATCTGCACATATGTATGAAAGAATGGTATCGTTATGTAGATGCAGGTGTGCAGATTCCAAAAATCTAAAGTTTGTAGGGGGAATTTTAAATTTGGTGAAGCTCTTCAAAATTGCAGTTATGCAAATGTCCCATTTGAAATTAGTGTACAATCTGTGTTAACCCACACAAATGGCATTCCATATTATCTCGGAGAGGTTAGGCTTTCAGGTTTGTGTGGTTTCAAACCTTTTAATACAGATTTTGTGTGTTATTTCTATTTTGTATCTGCTTTAATATTTTTGAAGAAAAATGGAAATATGATGATAGGAAAATTTTGATGAATGTCTGTGTTCATATATCTACATTTATATCAAAACTTACCCCACTTATAGCAACCTTGGGGTATAACAGTCAAAAGTAAAAGTCTCCGGGGCAGGAAAAGTGGGTTACCTACAGTACAAATGTCTGGTATCACTGCACTCAGATCCAGAGCTTTCTGAAATAACATTATTGTGTATGGACTTTTTTTTTAATTTTTACATATTTTACCCAATTCCCTTGAAATCTTCTGAAAAGTTGCAACATTCAGTTATCTTGTGTAAACATACCTACTGTAAACTTTTTCTAAACCGATTGAGGGCAAAATCCTGAAAATTCTTCTGGCACTGAACTCAACAAAAGTGGGAAATTCTGCTGGCACTGAAAGGCTTTACACTCTCCTTAGCTCTACTCCTCTTCTCTCTAGTTTAATTGAGCCCAGGGTGAAACATAAACCTCTAGATCCTCATCAAAGTTACATGGGATTAGTAAAGTGTGGCTAACACATCTCATGCGTGTCCATCCCTGCAGCGCGTCCGCTGCACGCTATACTCCAACTGGAACCAAAACAGGGGCAGGGAGACACAAGCAAAACACAGTTTTGCAATCAACGTTACTATTTATTGCTGCTTTAACAGGGTCACAACATGTTTCGAATGCCCAAGCGTTCTTTCTCAAGAAAGAACTCTTGGGCGTTCGAAACATGTTGTGAACCTGTTAAAGCAGCAATAAATAGTAACGTTGATTGCAAAACTGTGTTTTGCTTGTGTCTCCCTGCACCTGTTTTGGCTCTAGATCCCCATCCCTGGGTTTAATTTGTATAACCAGAACAAAAGCTTACCTTTGTGTGGCTGCCTCACACCATTACCTCCTTCAGTCCCAAACCTTGACGTATAGGAAGATGTGCTGTGCAAGAAGGATATCTTACTATTTGTGATCTGGCCCTGGACCGAATGTGGGGGCAGTGAGGTGGAAAACTTTTAAAGCTTTACCTGATAATACAGAAAGTAAACACAGGGATAAGGACCTAGCAGTTTAGGTCTCACCCTGGGTACTTTCATTGGGAGGGGTGAGGGAAAAGGGTATTGTTGTCCTTTAGAAGAACAACATATGAAATATTTGTGGTAAGGAAGATGTAGGGTTATTTAATTGTTATTTACCTTTGTTTACAGTTGATGTCCTACAGTCTTATGCTTTCTTTGTATTTCTTCATTAGTACTGAGCATGTGCAGACTTGCTCCCTTTCCTGGAGGAGGGTTGGGAATTCTAGTGATGTCATTTTTGTGCAGATCAAGCACACAAATGGAGGTACATACTTTATAACTTATAAAAGGTTATGGGCTGCAATCCTGGAAACTGGATAAACTGCCTTAACATACCCAAAAGTTCATATTTTATCCTTAGTTCTTTAATACACCAAACTGCATTTTTTAGGTTACGCTGTAAGTAATTTCTGTAAAATGTAGCCACATGAGAAATAAAATGAAACAGCAAATTGCAGGGTTATTTTAAGGTTGTTTGTGAATTTACCTTGGTATTATCAATATATTAATTTATTTCCACGGTAAACTCTGGTCCCTGTCCTCCAGCACATGTTCATTCTCTGCTCTCTATATAATGACATTGGATTAACCAGGTTCCTTACACTGATCTACAGATGAAGCTGAATCCTCCATCCCCTGTGACTTTCTCTGCCACTGACTGCAGAAAAAATACTTTCATTATTTTCCTTAGATTGAGATTTATTGTTCTCTCTGTCAGTGCAACGCTGGAAGTTGTAACTAATTTATATCTCATAAAGGTGCTGATATGTCTGATAGTCCTGTGCAAGGGATTATGTAGATCTGGTGATCAGCCCATCAGTCCTGCCTGTCATCTGGAGGTCAATAAAATGCTTGCAGAATATGAATATTTACAGGATGGAGAAATAATAATCGGGGGAGTGATGACATCACATATTAAAATAGAAAATGCCAAGGAAAATGATAGGATAAAAAAGTGTTTATAGTAAGTTAAATCTCCCACATATCATAACACGATTACAAAGATAATGTGAGTTTAAAAAAAAAAAAATGTCACCCCCTCCATGAAAATCTAGCCATCCAACATTCAAACTGTGATACCTTTTCAATTCAGATAATGATACAAATTTAAGGTATTTGTTATGTTTCTCATTTTCACACTGATTATATACAGAACAATGTGATCCAACCAGGGACCTATCACTGATATTCCTATCACTAGAAGGTGTCACACACTTTACCAGGGGATGGAGACAGATTGAGTTCTATTAACATTAGATCACACTGTCTATTTCCAGTATGGTTTCTCTCCTTTTTAACTGATTATATACAGATATACAGAACAGTGTGATCCAACCAGGACCTATCACTGATATTCCTATCACTAGAAGGTGTCAACACTTTACCAGGGGATGGAGACAGATTGAGTTCTATTAACATTAGATCACACTGTTCTGTCACATTATGTTTCTCTCTCTTGTATACTGATTATATATCAGAACAGTGTGATCCAACCAGGGACCTATCAATGATATTCCTATCACTAGAAGGTGTCACCACTTTACCAGGGGATGGAAACAGATTGATTCTATTAACATTAGATCACACGGTTGCTAGTCACATCTTATGTTTCTCCTTTTATACTGATTTATACAGAACATGTGATCCAACCAGGCACCTATCACTGATATTCCTATCACAGAAGGGTCACACACTTTACCAGGGGATGGAGACAGATTGAGTTCTATTAACATTAGATCACACATTGTTCTAGTCACAAGTTATGTTTCTCCTTGTATACTGATTATCCAGAACAGTGTGTCCAACCAGGGACCTATCAATGATATTCCTATCACTAGAAGGTTCACACACTTTACCAGGGGATTGAGACAGATTGAGTTCTATTAACATTCATCACACTGTTCTAGTCACATGTTATGTTTCTCCTTGTATACTGATTATATACGAACAGTGTGATCCACCAGGGACCTATCACTGATATTCCTACCACTAGAAGGTGTCACACACTTTACCAGGGATGGAAACAGATTGAGTTCTATTAACATTAGATCACACTTTTCTAGTCACATGTTATGTTTCTCCCTTTTATACTGATTATATACAGAACAGTGTGATCCAACCAGGGACCTATCACTGATATTCCTATCACTAGAAGGTATCACACCTAACCGGGGATGGAGACAGATTGAGTTCTATTAACATTAGATCACACTGTTCTAGTCACATGTTATGGTTCTCCCTTTCATACTGATTATATACAGAACAGTGTGATCCACCCAGGACCTATCACTGATATTCCTATCACTAAAAGGTATCACACACTTTCCAGGGATGGAGACAGATTGAGTTCTATTAACATTAGATCACACTGTTCTAGTCACATGTTATGTTTCCTCCCTTTTTATACTGATTATATACAGAACGTGTGATCCAACCAGGGACCTATAACTGTATTCCTATCACTAGAAGTATCCACACACTTTACCAGGGGATGGAGACAGTTTGAGTTCTATTACATTAAATCACACTGTTCTAGTCACATGTTATGTTTTCTCTTTTATACTGATTATATACAGAACAGTGTGATCCAACCAGGCCCTATCACTGATATTCCTATCACTAGAAGGTATCACACACTTTACCAGGGGATGGAGACAGGGTAGTTCTATTAACATTAAATCACACTGTTCTAGTCACATGTTATGTTTCTTCTTTTATACTGATTATATACAAACAGTGTGATCCAACCAGGGACTATCACTGATATTCCTATCACTAGAGGTTCACACACTTTACCAGGGGATGGAGACAGGTTGAGTTTTTAACATTAATCACACTGTTCTAGTCACATGTTATGATTCTCTTATACTGATTATATACAGAACAATGTGATCTAACCAGGGACTATCACTGATATTCCATCACTAGAAGTATCACCACTTTACCAGGGGATGGAGACAGATTGAGTTCTATTACATAGATCACACTGTTCTGTCACATGTTATGTTTCCCTTTTATACTGATTATATACAGACAATGTGATCTAACCAGGACCTATCACTGATTTCCTATCACTATAAGTGTCACACACTTTACCAGGGAGGAGACAGATTGAGTTCTATAACTTAGATCACACTGTTCTAGTCACATGTTATGTTTCTCCTTTTATACTGATTATATACTTATATACAGAACATTGTGATCCAACCAGGGGACCTATCACTGATATTCCTATCACTAGAAGGTGTCACAACCCACTTTACCAGGGGGTGGAGACAGATTGAATTCTATATACATTACACCTCACTTTTCTAGTCACATGTTATGTTTCTCCCTTTATCCTGATTATATACAGAACAATGTGATCTAACCCGGGACCTATCACTGATATTCCTATCACTAGAAGGTGTCACACACACTTTACCAGGGATGGAGACAGATTGAGTTCTATTAACATTAGATCACACTGTTCTAGTCACGATGTTATGTTTCTCCTTTCATACTGATTATAATCAGAACAGTGTATCCAACCAGGACCTATCACTGATATTCCTATCACTAGAGGTATCACACACTTTACCAGGGGATGGAGACAGATTGAGTTCTATTAACATTAGATCACACTGTTCTATTCACATGTTAGGTTCTCCCTTTTATACTGATTATATACAGAACAATGTGATCTAACCAGGGACCTATCACTGATATTCCTATCACTAGAAGGTGTCACACACTTTACCAGGGGATGGAGACGGATTGAGTTCTATTAACATTAGATCACACTGTTCTAGTCACATGTTATGTTTCTCCTTTTTATACTGATTATATACAGTATATACAGAACAGTGTGATCCAACCAGGGACCTATCACTGATATTCCTATCACTAGAAGGTGTCACACACTTTACCAGGGGGTGGAGACAGATTGAATTCTATATACATTACACCTCACTTTTTCTAGTCACATGTTAGTTTCTCCCTTTTATACTGATTATATACAGAAAATGTGATCTAACCAGGGACTATCACTGATATTCCTATCACTAGAAGGTGTCACACACTTTACCAGGGGATGGAGACAGATTGAGTTCTATTAAACATTAGATCACACTGTTTCTAGTCACATGTTTATGTTTCTCCCTTTCATACTGATTATAATCAGAACAGTGTGATCCAACCAGGGACCTATCACTGATATTCCTATCACTAGAAGGTATCACACACTTTACCAGGGGATGGAGACAGATTGAGTCTATAACATTAAATCACACTGTTCTAGTCACATTGTTATGGTTTCTCCTTTTATACTGATTATATCAGAACAATGTGATCTAACCAGGGACCTATCACTGATATTCCTATCACTAGAAGGTGTCACCCACTTTACCAGGGGATGGACAGATTGAGTTCTATTAATTAGATCACACTGTTCTGTCACATGTTATGTTCTCTCCTTTTAATACTGATTATTACAGAACAGTGTGATCCACCAGGGACCTATCACTGGATATTCCTATCACTAGAAGGTGTCCACACCTTTACCAGGGGATGGAGACAGATTGAGTTCTATTAACATTAGATCACACTGTTCTAGTCACATGTTATGTTTCTCCCTTTTATACTGATTATATACAGAACAGTGTGATCCAACCATGGACCTATAACTGATATTCCTATCACTAAAGGTATCACACACTTTACCAGGGGATGGAGACAGGTTGATTTCTATTAACATTAAATCACACTGTTCTAGTCACTGTTATGTTTCTCCTTTTATACTGATTATATACAGAAATGTGATCTAACCAGGGACCTATCCACTGATATTCCTATCACTAGAAGGTGTCACACACTTTACCAGGGGATGGAGTCAGATTGAGTTCTATTAACATTAGATCACACTGTTCTAGTCCACATGTTTATGTTTCCCCTTTTATACTGATTAATACAGAACAATGTGATCTAACCAGGACCTATCACTGATATTCCTATCACTAAAGGGTCACAAACTTTACCAGGGAGGGAGACAGATTGAGTTTCTATTAACATTAGATCCACACTGTTCTAGTCACATGTTATGTTTCTCCCTTTTATACTGATTATATACAGAACAGTGTGATCCAACCAGGGACCTATCACTGATATTCCTATCACTAGAAGGTGTCACACACTTTACCAGGGGGTGGAGACAGATTGAATTCTATATACATTACACCTCACTTTTCTAGTCACATGTTATGTTTCTCCCTTTTATACTGATTATATACAGAACAATGTGATCTAACCAGGGACCTATCACTGATATTCCTATCACTAGAAGGTGTCACACACTTTACCAGGGGATGGAGACAGATTGAGTTCTATTAATATTAGATCACACTGTTCTAGTCACATGTTATTTTTTAGGGGGTGGAGATACCCTTTAATCTTGATGTCATCTATAAACAATTCTAGATTTAGAAATATAGTTGGCCAAGATCCTGCAATGTAGTAAATCCCTATTTACTGCATTGCGATGTATGAAGTGGGGTTTGCACCTCCATTCAAAAGATGTTATATTTAAAGGGTATCTCCACCCACAAACCTAAAATTTTTAATATTTAAGACCCCCCAATCCCGTAATGCTAGCTTTAAAATTACTAAACCAGACGCTAAATGTTCCTACCTTCCTTTGTTCCTCCGTACATGGAAGAGCAGAAGGGATGAGGCTTGGACAGCACAACCGTGATGAATGGCCATTTCGGACAATAGCTGTGCTTGTGTATGTGTTCACTCAGGCATCGTCCATTCATCTGTCATGGCAGATTGACAAACGACGCCCAAGCGAATGCAAAAAACAACCCTTCAGGGCTTTAATCCATTGGCAAAGCTTACCTTTCCCACTTTACTTGCTGGCTCTTCCTGATTACCTGTATTCTCGTTCAATACACTACTCTTATGAGACTTGATGGAGGTGAATCCCATTTGGTCAGACGGTCAGGACTGCCCTGCTAGCTGTATATTACACTTAAAGTAAAACATGGACTGCCCTGCTAGCTGTATATTACACTTAAAGTAAAACATGGACTGCCCTGCTAGCTGTATATGGTCTGCCTGCTAGCTGTATATTACACTTAAAGTAAAACATGGACTGCCCTGCTAGCTGTATATTACACTTAAAGTAAAACATGGACTGCCCTGCTAGCTGTATATTACACTTAAAGTAAAACATGGACTGCCCTGCTAGCTGTATATGGTCTGCCCTGCTAGCTGTATATTACACTTAAAGTAAAACATGGACTGCCCTGCTAGCTGTATATTACACTTAAAGTAAACATGGACTGCCCTGCTAGCTGTATATGGTCTGGCCTGCTAGCTGTATATTACACTTAAAGTAAAACATGGACTGCCTGCTAGCTTTATATGGTCTGCCCTGCTAGCTGTATATTACACTTAAAGTAAACATGGACTGCCCTGCTAGCTGTATATTACACTTAAAGTAAAACATGGACTGCCCTGCTAGCTGTATATTACACTTACACAAGTATTATAAATGCTGCCAAACAAGTGATGCCCAATGACTGACAATTGGTTCCTGTATGTATGGCTGTTCGGTCGGGCCCTGTTATCGATTAGACCCGGCAGATCATCATTAATGCATGACCGAACCTCCGTACATGAACCAATTGTGAGCCATAATGATCATTCATGGGCATTGCGGGTCTGGTTGCAATCATAAGTGTGTATCTTGCTTAAAGCAACAGCAAATGAAATTTCCACAGTTCAACCCTACTTCCCCATATATAAGTAGAGATGTTCAAACTGATAGTTTTGTCTCGTTTTCGGATTTTCGAATTTTTGAAAAATGCGAAAATTTCGAAAACTCATTTAAAATCTCTTTCCTCATGATCGGGCTGTTTTCGAGCTTTCGCAGGCTATTTTCGAGGGTTACCGAAATCGACACTACTTTCAAGGGTTACCGATATCACAAATACGAGGGTTACCGAAATCAGCTTGTACATTCGGGTTGGCAAAATCGGCACAAACATTCGAGGGTTACCGAATCGATCGCTACTATTCGAGGGTTGATGGACTTACGATTTCGAGGTTACCAGGATTTCGTTCAATTATCGAGGTTACCGAAATCGATCCCTACCTACGATACAAGTTTTTGTGGGTTACCGAAATCGATCCCACCTACGATACAAGTTTTCGTGGGTTACCGAAATCGATCCCCACCTACGATACAAGTTTTCGGGGTTACCGAAATCGACCCCACCTACGATACAAGTTTTTGAGGGTTACCGAAATATCCATACGTCCCACCTACGATACAAGTTTTCGTGGTTTACCGAAATCGATCCCCACCTACGATACCAGTTTTTCGAGGGTTACCGAATCGATCCCCACCTATGATACAAGTTTTTGTGGGTTACCGAAATCGATCCCCACCTACGATACAAGTTTTCGAGGGTTACCGAAATCGATCCAACTTTCGAGGGTTACCAAAACGGCGATAAAAATCGAAACTCGGAAAATTCGAGTTTCGAAAATCCAGGCTTTCCGAAAGTTTCATCGGGACTTCGAAACCGCCGGATTCGATTCGAAACTGGGTTCCATTAGAACCCAATACATCTCTAATAGTAGTGAGCACTATGCTGTTTAACACCACAAGGTGGCGCGGTTTCCTAATTTTCCATTTTCATTTGACAGCCATACACTAACCATATGTTTGTCCAATTCAATGCTCAATCTGTCATTCTCACACCAATACCTGGCCAGATTATGGTTTGTGTATAGACATTATAGCATGAATTGGTCGTAAAATAATAAGGCTGGCAGTTTTCTTAAATGGCTCAGGAACGTTGGAAGGTAAGTGACAACTAAAGCTCCTTCACAATCACCAACTTGAGATATCAGGGCCTGAGGGACGTGGGCCAGAAGTACATTTATCAGCAAGTTCCGTGGGTTGTACCTTGCGAGTCTAGTTGTTAGGTTTTTTCTATCAAACCTGAAATATTTTTTTTAGAGATAAACATATCCTATATATTATACACAGGAGAGATTATACTAAGCCACATACAGTGCGCACATGTTGGGGGGTGACCACCTAGAAGGCAAAGCAGCTACTGTAGAGCTTCCCTAGCTTTACCTTATTTGTTGCCAGCTAGGGGCATCTTTTGGTGTAATGCAGTGTTTCCCCCTGCTTTATCATAGAGCGGAGTCCGTTCAATGGCAGTTACACAGTAATCACCAAACTGCACAAATTCACTGCATTAAATGACCGATTAAAGTCAAATGTGAGACAATAGTTTTGAAAAGTTCGAATGAAATACAATTAAAATATCAATGGTAACTTATTGTAAATGGCTGTGGGACCTGGAAATGGTCTGGGAACATGTTCCAATATCCGGACATTGAAATCGATTTACTCTCACGCGCGCAATTTCTCGCGTTCGAACATTTGAAAAGTATCCCCATGATGGCTCGCGGATTCGATAAGTTCGATATTTACTCGCGTATTGGTATAATAACATTTTACTCGCTGATTCGATAATTCGATATTCCTCTCGCGTATTGGTATAATAGACATTTCTTGCAGATTCGATATTCGATATTACCGCGTATTGTATAATAGACATTTTACTCACTATTCGATAATTCGATATTTACTCGCGTATTGGTATAATATACATTTTACACTCGCTGATTCGATAATTCGATATTTACTCACGTATTGTGATAAAAGACATTTTACCTTGCAGATTTCGATAATTCGATATTTACTCGCGTATTGGTATAATAGACATTTTACTCACATATTCGATAATTCCGATATTTACTCCGCGTATTGGTATAATGACATTTTACTCACATATCGATAATTCGATATATTAACTCGCGTATTGGTGTAATAGACTTTTACTCGCTGATTCGATAATTCAAATATTACTCGAGCATTGGTATAATAGACATTTTAACTCACATATTCGATAATTCGATATTTACTCACTATTGGTATAATAGCATTTTACTCCCATATTCGATAATTTCATATTTACTTGCGTATTGGTATAATAGACTTTTTACTCACATATTCTATATTCGATATTTACTTGCGTATTGGTATTAGACATTTTACTCACATATTCGTTTATTCGATATTTACTCGCGTATTGGTATAATAGACATTTACTCACATATTCGTTTATTCGATATTTACTCACGTATGGTATACATAGACACTTTTACTCACATATTCGATAATTCGTATTTACTCGCGCGTATTGGTATATAGACATTTTACTCAAATATTCGATAATTCGATATTTACTCGCGTATTGGTATAATGAGCATTTTACTCACATATTCGATAATTCGATATTTACTTGCTATTGGTATAATAGACATTTTACTCCATATTCGTTTATTTCGATATTTACTCGCGTATTGGTATAATAGACATTTACTCACATATTCGATAATTCGATATTTACTTGCGTATTGGTATAATAGACATTTACTCACATATTCGATAATTCGATATTTACTTGCGTATTGGTATAATAGACATTTTACTCGCATATTCGTATTCGATATTTTACCTCGCGTATTGGTATACTAGACATTTTACTCGCATATTCGATAATTCTCATATTTACTCGCGTATCGGTATATAGACTTTTTACTCACATATCGATAATTCGATATTTACTCGCGTATTGGTATAATAGACATTTTACTCTGCATATTCGATAATTCGATATTTACTTGCGTATTGGTATAATAGACATTTTACTCGCATATTCGATAATTCGATATTTACTCTCGTATTGATAGAATAGACATTTTACTCGCATATTCGATAATTCTCGATATTTACTCGCGTATTGTGTATAATAGACATTTTACTCACATATCGATAAATTCGATATTTAACTCGCTAGTTTGGTATAATAGACATTTTACTCGCATATTCGATAATTCGATATTTACTCGCGTATTGATATAATAGACATTTTACTCGCATATTCGAATATTCGATATTTACTCGCGTATTGGTAATAATAGACATTTTCTACACTCGCATTTCGATAATTCGATATTTACTCGCGTATCGGTATAATAGACATTTTACTCACTATTCGATAATTCGATATTTAACTCGCGTATTGGTATAATAGACATTTTACCTCACATATTCGCATAATGTCGATATTTACTCGCGTATTGGTATAATAGACATTTTCACTCACATATTCGATAATTCGATATTTACTCGCGTATTGGTAATAATAGACATTTTAACTCACAATTCGTTTACGTTTTACTCGCGTATTGGTATAATAGATATTTTTACTCGCTATATTCGATAATTCATATTTACTCACGTATTGGTAAATAGACATTTTCTCTACTACCATATTCGATAATTCGATATTTACTCCCGTATTGGTATAATAGTATTTTACTCCACATATTCGATAATTCGATATTTACTCGCGTATTGGTATAATAGACATTTTACTCACATATTCGTTTAATTCGATATTTACTCGTGTATTGGTATAATAGACATTTTACTCCGATATTCGTTAATTCGATATTTACTCCCGTATTGGTATATAGACATTTTACTCGCATATTCGATAATTCGATATTACTCACGTATTGGTATATAGACATTTTATCTCACATATCGATAATTCGATATTTACTCGCGTATTGGTATAATAGACATTTTCCTCCATATTCGATAATTCGATATTTACTCGCGTATTGGTTAATAGACATTTTACTCAATATTCGCAATAATTCGATATTACTCGCGTATTGATATAGACATTTTACTCGTCTATTCGATAACGATATTTACTCTCGTTTGATAGAATAGACATTTACTCTACCCAATTTCGATAATTCGATATTTCTCGCGTATTGGTATAATAGACTTTTACTTCACATATTCGATAATTCGATATTTACTCGCTGTATGGTATAATAGACATTTTACTCGCATATTCGATAATTCGATATTTACTGCGTATTGTATAATAGACATTTTACTCCGCATATCGATAATTCGATATTTACTTGCTTATTGATTAATAGACATTTTACCTCGCATTTCGATAATTCGATATTTACTCGCGTATTGGTATAATAGACATTTTACTCGCATATTCGATAATTCGATATTTACTACCGCTATCGGTATAATAGACATTTTACTCACATATTCGATAATTCGATATTACTCGCGTATTGGTATAATAGACATTTTACTCACATATTCGATAATCGTATTTACTCGCGTATTGGTATAATAGACATTTTACTCACATTCGATAATTCGTATTATTATTTACTCGCGTATTGGTTAATGACATTTTACTCCATATTCGTTTATTCGATTTTCCTCGCGTATTGGTATAATAGATATTTTACTCGCATATTCGATATTTCGATATTTACTCACGTATTGGTATAATAGACATTTTACTCTCATATCGATAATTCGAATATTACTCGCGTATTGGTATAATAGATATTTTACTCACATATTCGATAATTCTGAAATTACTCGCGTTTGGTATATAGACATTTTACTCACATATCGTTATCGATATTTACTCGTGTATTGGTTAACTAGACATTTTACTCACATATTCGTTAATTCGATATTTACTCGCGTATTGGTATAATAGACATTTTACTCGCTATCGCTAATTCGATATTTAGTCACGTATTGGTATAATAAGCAGTTTTATCACATTCGATAATTCGATATTATGTACTCGCGTATTGGTATAAATCAGACATTTTATCCCAATATTCATATTCGTATTTACTCGCGTATTGGTATAAATAGACATTTTACTCACATATTCGACTAATCGATATTACGTCGTCGTATGTGGTATAATAGACCTTTTACTCACATATTCGATAATTCGAAACTTATTTACTCGCGTATTGTATATATGACATTGTACTCACATATTCGATAATTCGATATTTTACTCGCGTATTGATTAATATAGACATTTGACTCACATATTCGATACATTCGATATTTACTCGTATTGGTTAATAGACAGTTTACTCACATATTCGATAATTCGATTTTAACTCGCGTATTGTATCATAGACATTTTTACCTCACAATATTCGATACTTCATATTTCTTACCCGCGAGTGGGTTATAGACATTTTACTCACATATTCGAAATTCGATATTTACTCCGATATTGGTATAATAGACATTTTACTCGCATATTCGATAATTCGATATTTACTCGCTTGGTATAATATACATTTTACTCACATATTTCGATATTCGATATTTACTCGCGTATTGGTTATAGAACATTTTACTCCAATATTCGATAATTCATATTTAGGATCTTGCGTATTGATATAATAGACATTTTACTCACGATATTCGTTTATCGATATCTTACTTGCGTATTGATATATAGACTTTTATTCTCACATATTCGATATTCATATTACTACTCGTTTTGTAAATTGTAATAGACTTTTATACTCACAATATTCGTTTATTCATATTTACTACGCGTTATTGGTATATAGACATTTTACTCACATATTTCGATATTCATTTTCTCGCGTATTTGGTTTATACTAGACATTTACCACATATCGATAATTCGATATTTACGTTGCCGTATTGGATATAATAGACATTTTACTTTTTAAACTCACTATTCTTTTCTATTATTTTACTCAGCGTATTGGTTAATAGACATTTTTATCTCCATATCTCGTTAATTTGAATTTACTCGCGTATTGGTATAAATAGACTTTACACTCCCATATTCGATATTCGATATTTACTTTCGTATTGGTAATAATAGACATTTTACTCACATATTCGATAATTCGATATTTACTTGCTTATTGGTATAAATAGACATTTATCTCACTATTCGTTTATTCGCTATTTACTCGGCGTATTGGTTATAATAGACATTTCCTCACATTATTCGTTAATTGATATTTACTCCTTTTACCTGCGTATTGGTATAGAATATACTTGTACTCACATATTCGATTTCGATATTTACTTGCGTATTGGTATAATAGACATTTATCTCACATATTTCGTTTATTCGATATTTACTACTCTCGTCTTGGTAATAATAGACATTTTACATCACATATTCCGTAATTTGATATTTATATACTCGCGTATTGGTTATAATAGACATTTTACTCAATATTCGAACTTCGATATTTACTTGCGTATTGTTAATAACATTTTAACTACATATTCGATAATTCGTATATTTACTCGCGTATGGTATAATAGAATATTTACTCCATATCGATAATTCGATATTTACTTGCGTATTGGTATAAAGAGACATTTATACTCACATATCGATAGTCGATATTTACTTTACTCGGTATTGGTATAATAGACATTTTACACTCACTATTCGTCACTCCTCTCCCTGCACCATCCCTATTCTCGCATTCTCCGCGTAACCCTACCACCTTAATGTCCCCCCTGCGTGTATGATCCTGACTACTCCCCCCACATACCCTCCTTTTGCCAACTACTCCCCCACATATTCGTATTCGATATTTACTCGGAATTGGTATAATAGACTACTTATTCGTTTTGCATATCGCGTATGTAAATACATTACTACTTTCGTTTATTCGATTTACTCAGCGTATTGGTATATAACACTTTTTACTCACATATTCTCGATATTCGATATTTCTCGCGTATTGGGTATAATAGACATTTAACTCACATATTCGTAATATATTACTACTACTACTTTACTCGTATTGGTATAATAACATTTTTACTCCTCACATATTCGATATTCGATCATTTACTCACTATTGTTAAAGACTTTTATCACCAATTCGATTCATTTACTCGCGTATTGGTATAATAGACATTTTTACCACATATGCGATATTCCGTATATTTAACTCGCGTATGGGTATATGAGCAACTTTTACTCACATATTCGATATTCGATCTACTTACTCCTATTGGTCATACATAGACATTTTACTCACATATTCCGATAATTCGATATTTACCTCGCGTATGGTATAATAACATTTACCACATATTCGATAATTCGATATTTACCTCACGTATTGGTATAATAGACCATTTTACTCAATATATCAGATAATTCTATTTACTCATGGCTTTTTGGTATAATTAGCATTTAACTTCACATATTCGATTATTCGATATTTTACTCACGTATTGGATAAGATGACATTTTACTCGACATATTAGATAATCGATATTTTACCTCGCGTATTGATATAATAGACATTTTACTCACATAGTCTCGATAATTTCGATATTTACTTCGCGTTTGTATAATAGTAACATTTTACTCACATATTCCGATAATTCGATATTACTACTCGCGTATTGGTATAATACGACATTTTACTCACATATTCTTTTTTCGTACTTTACTTCGGTTTGTATAATAGACATTTACTCACACTATTGATAATTCGATATTTACTCGCGTATTGGAAATAGACATTTTACTCACATATTCGAATACTCGATATAGTACTTGCGTATTGTAGATAAGAACATTTTACTCACATATTCGTTTTTTTCGGATATTTACTCGCGTATTGGTATAATCGAACTTTTACTCACAAATTCGTTTATTCGTATTTACTCTCGCAGTATTGGTAATATACATTTTACTCCACATATCGATAATTAATACTTTACCTCCGATTGGTATAATATGACATTTTACTCACATCTTCGATATTTACTCGCGTATTGGTAACATGACATTTTACCACATTTAGATAATTCGAATATTTACTCGTGCGTATTGGTATAATCGACATTTTACTCACATATTCGAATAATTCGATATTTACTGGCGTATTGTAAAATAGACTTTACCACATATTCGATAAGTTCGATATTTCACTCGCGTATTGTATAATAAGACATTTTTACTACCACATATTCGTTTTATTTCGATTTTACTTCATCCGTATTGGTAAATAGACATTTTAACTCACATATTACGATATTCGATATTTACTCACGGTATTGGTATATAGACAATTTTACTCACTATAGATAATTCGATATGTACTCAGTTTTGGTATACTAGCATTATACTCACATATTCCGATAAGTCGATATTTACTCCGTATTTGGGTATAATAGACATTTTACTCCACATATAGATAATTCGATTTTACTCCGTATTGAAATAATAGACCTTTTACTCACATATTCCGATAATCGTATTTACTCGCGATTGGTATAATAGACATTTACTCACATATGTCGATAATTCCGATTATTTACTCGCGTATGGTCATAATAGGCATTTTACTCACATATTCGTTTATTCGATATTTACTCGCGTTTGGTAAATAGACATTTTACTCACATTTAGTATATTCGATATTACTCGCCGTCATTGGTATAATAGACATTTTACCACATATTCGTAATTCGTATTTAAACTTGCGTTTGGTCAATAGACCATTTACCCTCACTATTCGTTTTATTCGATATTTCTACGCGTATTGGTAAATAATTAGACATTTTACTCACATATTCGTATTATTCGATATGTTACTCGCGTATTGGTTAATAGACTTTTGTTACGTACTATATCGATAATTGAATATTTACTCGCGTATTGGTATATAGTACTTTACTCACAATATTCGATATTATTTACTCGCGTCATGGTATAATATAACATTTTCTCACATATTACTAATTCGATATTTACTTGCGTATTGGTATAAGACATTTTTACTCACATTGATACTTCGATATTTACTGGCGTATTGGTATAATAACTATTTTACTCACATATTCGAATGTCGATATTTACTCCGTATTGGTATAACTAGACCATTTTACTAACTCGCATATTCGTTTATTTTCGCATTTAACTTTGCGTTTTGGTATAATAGACATTTTACTCAGTATTCACTAATTCGTCATATTTACTTGCGTATTGGTATTATGACACTTTTAACTCACATATTCGATAATTCGATATTTCTCGCGTAATTGGTATCATAGACATTTTACTCACATATTCGATACATTCGATATTTTCCTCGCGTATTGGTATATAGATATTTTACTCACTATTCGTAATTCCGCGTATATTTACTACCTCGTATTGGTAAAATAGACATTTACTCACATATTCGTTTATTCGATATTTACTCGTGTTTGGTATAATAACATTTTACTCACATATTCGTTACATTCGATATTTACTCGCGTATTGTAAAACATATTTTTAACTTCGCATATTCGATAATTCGATATTTACTCACTATTGGTATAATAGACATTTTACTCACATATTCGAATATTCGATATTTACTCGCGTATTTGAGATAGAACATTTGACTCACATATTCGATAATTCGATATTTACTCGCGTCATTGGTATAATAGCACATTTACTCACATATTCGTAATTCCGATATTTACAATCGCGTATTGATATATAGAACATTTACTCGCATCTCCGATAATTCGATATTTTACTCTCGTATTGATAGAATAGACATTTAACCTCGCATATCCGCATAATCGATATTTACGTTCTCGCGTATTGGTATAATAAGCATAACCATCTTTGATAGATATTACTCGCTATTGGAATCTACTGATATCGATAATTCGATATTTCACTCGCTATTGTATAATGACTTTTCTCGCATATTCGAAATCGTACTTTTACTGCGTATTGTATTAATAGACATTTTACTCGCATATTCGAAATTCGAATTTACTACTGCGTATGAGTAATACAGACATTTTTACTACTCGCATATTCGATATTCGCTATTTCCTGCGCTATTCGTATCATAGACCTTTTACTCCATATTCGATAATCGATATTTACTCTCGCGTATGGTATAATAGAATTTACTCACTATTTCAGATCATTGCGATATTACTCGCGTATTGTTAAATAGACACTTTTACTCACATATTCGAATAATTCGATATTTACTCGCGTATGGGTATAATAGACATTTTTACTCACATATTCGATTTATTACTTAATTACGCGTATGGTATAATAGCATTACCTCAAGCTTCGTATTTCGATTTTACCGTGGTATAAAATAGATATTTACTTTACCGCATATTCGATAATTCGTTATTTACTACTCACGTATTGGTATAATAGCATTTTACTCTCATATTCGATAATTCATATTCTTTTCTCGCGTATTGTATATAATATTTTTACTCACAATATTCGATCATTCGATATTTACTCGTCGTATTGGTATACATAACCATTTTACTCACATATTCGTTTATCTCGATATTTTACTCGTGTATTGGTAAATAGACATTTTAACTCACATATTCGTTAATTCGATATTACTCGCCCGTATTGGTATAATAGCCAGTTTACTCGCATATTCGATAATTCGATATTAGCACGTATTGGTAAAGACGACAATTTTACTGCGCATATTCGATAATTCCGATATTTACTCCGCGTATTGGTATACATAGACTTTCTCACATATTCGATATTCGATATTTACTCGCGATTGGTATAATCAGACATTTTCACCGACCTATTCGATAATTCGATATTACCCGCGTATTGTATAATAACATTTTACTCAACATATTCGATAATTTCGAATTTACTCGCGTATTGGTATAAGCGACATTTTACTCACCTATTTCGATAATATTCGATATTTACTCGCGTATTTGATATAATAGACATTTTTACTCACATTTCGATAATTCGTATTTACTCGCTATTGGTATAATAGACATTTTACTCACATAGTTCGATAATTCGATATTTACCTCGCGTATTGGTATAATAGACATTCTGACCTCACATCCATAATTCGACTATTCCATATTCACCCGCGTATTGTATACATAGACATTTTCTCACATTTCCGATAATTCGATATTTAACTCACATATTGGTTAATAGACTTTGACTCGCATATTCCGATATCTCGATATTACTACTCGCGTATGGTATAATCACCACTTTTACTCCATAAATTCGTCCGATATACGTATTTACTCGCGTATTGGTATAATAGACAATTTTACTCTCACATATTGATAATTCGTACTTTACTTGCGTATGAGATAATAGACATTTTCTCACATATTCGTTATATATTCGATATTTACTTGCGTATTGAATAATCGACATTTTACTCACATATTCGATATTCGTATTTACTCTCCGTATTGGTATAATAGACTTTGTTACTCACATGATTCTTTTATTCGATATTTCTCGCGTATTTGGTATAATAGACATTTTACTCACCTATTCGATATTCGATATTTACTGCGATATGGTATAAATAGACATTTTACTCCCTATCGATAATTCGATATTTACTTGCGTATTTGGTATAATGACTTTACTAACTCACATATCGTTTATTCGATAATTTACTTCGCGTTATTGGTATAATAGACATTTTACTCACATATTCGTTAATTTCATATTTACGTTCGCTTATTGTTAATAAAGAACATTTTTACTCATCATATTCGATTATCGATATTTACTTGCGTATGTGGTATACATAGACATTTCTCCACATATTGCGATAATTCGATATTTCTTTGCGTATTGGTATAATAGACCATTTTACCTTCACATATTCGTTATTCGATATTTACTCGCGTATTGGTATAATAGACATTTTACTCACATATTCGTAATTTGATATTTCCACTCGCGTCATTGGTATAATAGACATTTACTCACATATTCGAATTGAATCATTTAACTTGCGTATTGGTATATATAACATTTTACTCACATATCGTTTATTCGCTATTTATTAATACTCGCTATTGGATAATGACATTTTACTCACATAATCGTTAATTTGATATTTACTCGCCGTATTGGTATAATAGACATTTTTACTCACATATTCGATAATGTCGATATTTACTCTTGCGTAGTTGGTATATAAACTTTTACTCACTATTCGATAATCGATATTTACGTGCTGTATTGGTATAATGATATTTACTCTCATATCGTAATTCGATATTTACTTGCGTATTGGTATAATACACATTTTACTCCATATCGTAATTTCGATATTATACTCGCGTATTGGATATAACATTTTACTCACATATTTCGATAATTCGATTTTATCGCGGTAAATTGGTATAATGACATTTTACTCACTTTCGTTTATTCGATATTAACTCGCGTATTGGTATACTAGACATTACATCACATTTCGTTTATTCGATATTTACTCGCGTATTTGGTATAATAACATTTTACTCACTCAATATTCGATATTCGATATTTCTCGCTATTGTATAATAGACCATTTTCTTCACACTATTCGATAATTTGATATTTACCTCAGCGTTTGGTAATAATAAGACATTTACTAACACATTTCGTATTCGATATTTACTCACGTATTTGTTAATAGCACATTTTACTCACATATTTCATAATTCGTACTTTACTTCGGTATTGTGTAATATAACATTTACTCACATATTCGATATTCGATATTTACTCGCGTATTGGTATATAGACATTTTACTCACATATTCGATATTCCGATATTTACTCGCGTATGGTTAAATAACATTTTACTCACATATTCGATAATTCGATATTTACCTCGGTTATTGGTATAATAGACATTTATCTCACATATTCGATAATTCGATATTTACTCACTATTGGTATACATAGCATTTTATCACATATTATTAAAATTGAATCGATATTTATACTCACTTTTTGGTAGACTAACATTTTACTCACATAATTCGATCTATTTCATATTTACTCAACTTATTGTGTATAATAGAAATTTTACTCACTATTAGATTAATTCGATATTTACTCGTCGTATTGATATAATAGACATTTTACTCACTATTCGATAATTCGAATATTTACTCCGTATTGGTTAAGAGAACTTTTACTCACATATTCGCTATTCGTATTTAACTCCGTATTGGTTTATAGACATTTTACTCACATATTCTTTTTCTGTTTATTTGATTTACTCGCGTATTGGTATAAATAGACTTTTACTCACATATTAGTAATGCGAGATTTATCTCGCGTATGGTATAATAGCCCTTTTACTCACATATTCGATAATTCGATATTTACTTGCGTATTGTATAATAGACATTTTACTCCTATTCGTTATTTATTCGATCTTTACTAACGCGTATTGTGTATAATAGACATTTACCACATATTCGTTTATTCATAATTTACTCGCGTATTGGTAATAGGACATTTTTACTCACATATTCGATAATCTCAGATATTTACCTCGCGTATTGGTATAAACTAGACTTTTACTCACATATTCGATATTACCACTTCGCGTATTGGAAATAGACTTTTAACTCACATTATAGATAATTCGTATTACTTGCTTATATGGTAATATAGACATTTTACTCACATATTCGATATTGATATTTACTGAGCGTATGTGTATAAGACATTTTACTCACATATTCGATAATTCGATATTTACTCGCGTCTTGGTATATAGACATTTTACTCACATATTTCGTTATTTCATATTTACTCGCGTATTGGTATATAAGACATTTTACTCACATATTCGATAATTCGATATTCTTCCACGTATTGTATATAACATTTTACTCACATATTAGATATTGATTTACCACGTTTTGGTATAATAACATTTTACTCACATATTCGATAATTCGATATTTCCATCACGTATTGGTATAATAGACATTTTACTCACTATTAATATTCCGATATTTACTCCGCGTATTGATATAATAGACATTTTTCTCACATATTCGATAATTCTATATTTCCTCGCGTATTGGTATAATAGACATTTTTACTTACTCACATATTCGATAATTACGATATTTACTCGCGTATTTGGTATAATAGACATTTTACTCACATATTCGTTTATTGATATTTACTCATCGTATTGGTATAATAGACATTTTAACCACATATTAGATAATTCGATATCTACTCGCGTATTGGTATAATAGACATTTTACAACTTTTTTTTTTTTTTACGCACATTTCGATAATTCGATATTTACTTGCGTATTGGATCATAAGACATTTTACTCCTCACATATTCGTTTATATCGATATTTACTCGCTTTGGTATATAGACATTTTACTCACATCTTCGTTTATTCGATATTGCTCGCGTATTGGTATAATAGACATTTTACTCACATATTCGATAATTAGAAGATATTTATCGCGTATTGGTAATAATAAGACATTTTACTCACATATTCGATATTTACTCGCGTATTGGTATAATAGACATTTAAACTCACATATTAGATACTTCGATATTTACTTTCGTATTGTTATAATTATGACATTGTACTCACTATTCGATAATTCGATATTTATGGCGTATTTGGTATAGAATAGCATTTTAACTCACCATATTCGATCATTCGATATTTACTTTCGTATTGGGTATATAGACATTTTACTCTCTATTCGTTTATTCATATTTTGAGCATTTACTTGTCGTAGTTGTGGTATAATAGACATTTTACTCATATAATTCGATAAGTTCGATATTTACTTGCGATTGGTATAATAGACATTTTACTCACGATATTGGCGATAATTCGATATTTCTTTTAACCTTTACTCGCGTATTGGGTATAATAGACATTTTACTCACAATATTCGATAATTCGATCTTTTCTCGCTATTGGTATAATGATTTTTACTCACATATCGATAATTCGATCTTTACTCGTATTGGTATAATAGACATTTTACTCACTATTCGTTTATTTCGATATTTATCGTGTATTGGTATAATAGACATTTTACTCACATATTCGTTAATTTCGATATTTACTTGCGTATTGTATAAATAGACATTTTACTCGCATATTCGATAATTCGATATTTACTCACGATTGGTATCATAGACCTTGTTACTCACTATTCGATAATTCGATATTTACTCGCGTATTGGTATAATAGACATTTTACTCACTATTCGATAATTCGATATTTACTCGCGTATTGGTATAATAGACATTTTACTCACATATTCGTAATTGCATATTTACTCAGCGTATTGATATAAGGACATTTTACTCGCATATTCGATAATTCGATATTTACCTACTCTCGTATTGATCGAATAGACATTTTACCGCGCATATTCGATATTCGATATTTACTCGCGTATTGGTAATATAGAGACATTTTCTCACATATTCGTAATTCCGAATTAATTTACTCGCGTATTGGTATAATAGACATTTTGACTCCGCATATTCCGATAATTCGATATTTACTCGGCCTTGTGGTATAATAACATTTTTCCTCGATATTCGATATTCGATATTTACTTGCGTTGATATAATAGCATTTACTCGCATATTCGATATTCGATATTTACTACTCGCGTATTGGTATAATAGACATTTTACTCGATATTCGATAATTCGCTATTTACGCGGTATCGGTATAAAGCCATTTTACTCACTATCGATAATTCGATATTTACTCGCGTATTGGTATAATAGAACATTTTAAATCACATATTCGATAATTCGATATTTACTCGCGTATTGTTATAAATGGACAGTTACTCACATATTCGATCATTCGATATTTACTCGCGTATTGGTAACTAGACAATTTTACTCACATAGTCGTTATTCGATATTTACTTTACTCGCGTATTGGTATCATAGTATTTACTACTCGCATATTCCGATATTCGATATTTACTCACGTATTGGTTAATGACATTTTACTCTCATCTTCGATAATTATCGATATGTACTCCTCGTATGGTATAATGATATTTTACTCACATATTCGATAATGCGATCTTTACTCGCGTATGGTATAATAGACATTTTATCACATATTCGTTTATTCGATATTTACTCGTGTATTGGTATGATAGACTTTTACTACACATATTCGTTAAATTCGATATTTACTCGCGTATTGTGTATAATGACATTTTAACTCGCATATTCGAAATTCGATATTTTACTCACGTATTGGTATAATAACATTTTTACTCACATATTCGATATTCGATATTTACTTTACTCTCGTATTGGTATAATAGACATTTTTACTCACATATTCGATAATTCGCTATTTACTCGCGATTGTAATAAAAATAGCCATTTTACTTTTTACTCACATAATTCGATAATTCGATATTACTCGCGTATTGGATAATAGATAGAAGACAATTTTACTCTCAACATATTCGATCATTCGATATTTACTCGCGTATGGTATCATAGACCATTTTCTCACATATCGCTAATTCGATATTTACTCGCGTATTGATATAATAGACATTTTACTCACATATTCTAAATTCGATATTTACTCGCGTATTGGTATAATAGACATTTTTTACTCACTATTCCGATAATTCATAGTTTAACTCGCGTATGGTTATAATAGACATTTTTACTCACATATTCGATAATTCGAGTTTACCCCTTATTGGTATAATAGACATTTTACTCACATATTCGATAATTCGATATTTACTCACATATTGGGTATAATAGACTTTTACTCGCATATCGATAATATCGATATTTACACTCCGTATGGATAATGAGACATTTACTTACTCACATATTCATATTCGATATTTACTCGCGTATTGGTATTAGACATTTACTCACATATTCGATAAATCGTATTTACTGCGTATTGAATATAATGACATTTTACTCACATATTGGGTTATTCGATATTTTACCTTGCGTATTGATATAATAGACATTTTACTCACATATTCGATTATTCGTATTTACTCGCTTATTGTATAATAGACTTTTACTCACATATTCCGTTTATTATTTCGATATTTACTCGCGTATTGGTATAATAGACAATTTTACTCACATATTCAGTATTGCGATATTTACTTGTCGCTTATTGGTATATAGACTTTTACTCACATATTGATAATTCATATTTACTTGCGTATTGGTATAATACATTTTACTCACATATTCTTTATTCGATATTTACTCGCGTATTGGATATCAGACTTTTTCTCACATATTCGTAATTTGATATTTTACTCGCGTATTGTATAAATAATTGTACGCACATAGTCGATATCGATATTACTTGCGTATTGGTATAATAGACACTTTTACTCACATTTCGATAATTCATATTTACTTGCGTATTGGTCTCAAGAAGCATTTTACTCACAATTCTTTATTCGATATTTCTCGCGTATTTGTATAATAGACATTTTACTTCACATATTCCGTTATTTGATATTTACTTTACTCGCGGATTGGTATAAATAGACATTTTACTCACATATTCGATATTCTTATTTAACTTGCGTATTGGTTATAATAGAGACATTTTACTCACATATTCGTATTCGATATTTACTCGCAGTATGGTATATAGACATTTTAACTCACATCTTCGTTAATTTGATTTTACTACTCGCGTATGGGTATACTAGACATTTTCTACTTCCACATATCGATAATTCGATATTTACACTTGCGTATTGGTATATAGACATTACTCACATATTCGATAATTTTCGCTATTTACTACACTCGCCGTATTGGTATAATAGATATTTTACTCTCATTTCGGATAATTCGATATGTACTTGCGTATTGGTTAATGACATTTTACTCACAATATTCGATAATTCGATATTTACTACTCGCGTATTGGTCTAATAGACTTTTCTCACATATTCGTAATTCGATATTTACATCGCGTATTGGGTTATAGACATTTACTCACCATATTCGTTTATTTGGAGACAGATTGAGTTCTATTAACATTAGATCACACTGTTCTAGTCACATGTTATGTTTCTCCTTTTTATACTGATTATATACAGTATATACAGAACAGTGTGATCCAACCAGGGACCTATCACTGATATTCCTATCACTAGAAGGTGTCACACACTTTACCAGGGGATGGAGACAGATTGAGTTCTATTAACATTAGATCACACTGTTCTAGTCACAAGTTATGTTTCTCCTTGTATACTGATTATATACAGAACAGTGTGATCCAACCAGGGACCTATCAATGATATTCCTATCACTAGAAGGTGTCACACACTTTACCAGGGGATGGAAACAGATTGAGTTCTATTAACATTAGATCACACTGTTCTAGTCACATCTTATGTTTCTCCTTTTATACTGATTATATACAGAACAATGTGATCCAACCAGGCACCTATCACTGATATTCCTATCACTAGAAGGTGTCACACACTTTACCAGGGGATGGAGACAGATTGAGTTCTATTAACATTAGATCACATTGTTCTAGTCACAAGTTATGTTTCTCCTTGTATACTGATTATATACAGAACAGTGTGATCCAACCAGGGACCTATCAATGATATTCCTATCACTAGAAGGTATCACACACTTTACCAGGGGATTGAGACAGATTGAGTTCTATTAACATTACATCACACTGTTCTAATGATATTCCTATCACTAGAAGGTATCACACACTTTACCAGGGGATTGAGACAGATTGAGTTCTATTAACATTACATCACACTGTTCTAGTCACATGTTATGTTTCTCCTTGTATACTGATTATATACAGAACAGTGTGATGTAATGTTAATAGAACTCAATCTGTCTCAATCCCAATCACATGTTATGTTTCTCCTTGTATACTGATTATATACGAACAGTGTGATCCACACCGGGACCATCACTGATATTCCTATCACTAGAAGGTGTCAACAACACTTTACCAGGGATGGAAACAGATTGATTCTATTAACATAGATCACACTTTTCTAGTCACATGTTATGTTTCTCCCTTTTATACTGATTATATACAGAACAGTGTGATCCAACCAGGGACCTATCACTGATATTCCTATCACTAGAAGGTATCACACCTTAACCAGGGGATGGAGACAGATTGAGTTCTATTAACATTAGATCACACTGTTCTAGTCACATGTTATGGTTCTCCCTTTCATACTGATTATATACAGAACAGTGTGATCCACCAGGACCTATCACTGATATTCCTATCACTAAGAAGGTATCACACACTTTACCAGGGATGGAGACAGATTGAGTTCTATTAACATTAGATCACACTGTTCTAGTCACATGTTATGTTTCTCCCTTTTATACTGATTATATACAGAACGTGTGATCCAACCAGGGACCTATAACTGATATTCCTATCACAGAATGTACACACACTTTACCAGGGATGGAGACAGTTTGAGTTCTATTACATTAAATCACACTGTTCTAGTCACATGTTATGTTTTCTCCTTTATACTGATTATATACAGAACAGTGTGATCCAACCAGGCCCTATCACTGATATTCCTATCACTAGAAGGTATCACACACTTTACCAGGGATGGAGACAGGTTAGTTCTATTAACATTAAATCACACTGTTCTAGTCACATGTTATGTTTCTTCTTTTATACTGATTATATACAAACAGTGTGATTCCAACCAGGACTATCACTGATATTCCTATCACTAGAGGTATCACACACTTTACCAGGGGATGGAGACAGGTTGAGTTTTTAACATTAGATCACACTGTTCTAGTCACATGTTATGATTCTCCTTATACTGATTATATACAGAACAATGTGATCTAACCAGGGACCTATCACTGATATTCCATCACTAGAAGTATCACCCACTTTACCAGGGGATGGAGACAGATTGAGTTCTATTACATTAGATCACACTGTTCTGTCACATGTTATGTTTCTCCTTTTATACTGATTATATACAGACAATGTGATCTAACCAGGGACCTATCACTGATTTCCTATCACTAAGAGGTGTCACACACTTTACCAGGGGAGGAGACAGATTGAGTTCTATAACATTAGATCACACTGTTCTAGTCACATGTTATGTTTCTTCCTTTTTATACTGATTATATACATAATACAGAACATTGTGATCCAACCAGGGACCTATCACTGATATTCCTATCACTAGAAGGTGTCAACACTTTACCAGGGGGTGGAGACAGATTGAATTCTATATACATTACACCTCACTTTTCTAGTCACATGTTATGTTTCTCCCTTTATCTGATTATATACAGAACAATGTGATCTAACCGGGACCTATCACTGATATTCCTATCACTAGAAGGTGTCACACACTTTACCAGGGATGGAGACAGATTGAGTTCTATTAACATTAGATCACACTGTTCTAGTCACGTTATGTTTCTCCTTTCATACTGATTATAATCAGAACAGTGTGATCCAACCAGGACCTATCACTGATATTCCTATCACTAGAGGTATCACACACTTTACCAGGGGATGGAGACAGATTGAGTTCTATTAACATTAGATCACACTGTCTATTCACATGTTAGGTTCTCCCTTTTATACTGATTATATACAGAACAATGTGATCTAACCAGGGACCTATCACTGATATTCCTATCACTAGAAGGTTCACACACTTTACCAGGGGAGGGAGAGATTGAGTTCTATTAAATTAGATCACACTGTTCTAGTCACATGTTATGTTTCTCCTTTTTATACTGATTATATACAGTATATACAGAACAGTGTGATCCAACCAGGGACCTATCACTGATATTCCTATCACTAGAAGGTGTCACACACTTTACCAGGGGTGGAGACAGATTGAATCTTATATACATTACACCTCACTTTTTCTAGTCACATGTTAGTTTCTCCCTTTTATACTGATTATATACAGAAAATGTGATCTAACCAGGGACTATCACTGATATTCCTATCACTAAAGGTGTCACCACACTTTACCAGGGGATGGAGACAGATTGAGTTCTATTAACATTAGATCACACCTGTTTCTAGTCACATGTTATGTTTCTTCCCTTTCATACTGATTATAATCAGAACAGTGTGATCCAACCAGGGACCTATCACTGATATTCCTATCACTAGAAGGTATCACACACTTTACCAGGGGATGGAGACAGATTGAGTCTATAACATTAATCACACTGTTCTAGTCACATGTTTATGGTTCTCTCCCTTTTATACTGATTATATCCAGAACAATGTGATCTAACCAGGGACCTATCACTGATATTCCTATCACTAGAAGGTGTCACCCACTTTACCAGGGGATGGACAGATTGAGTTCTATTAACATTAGATCACACTGTTCTAGTCACATGTTATGTTCTCTCCTTTTATACTGATTATTACAGAACATGTGATCCACCAGGGACCTATCACTGATATTCCTATCACTAGAAGGTGTCCACACCTTTACCAGGGGATGGAGACAGATTGAGTTCTATTAACATTAGATCACACTGTTCTAGTCACATGTTATGTTTCTCCCTTTTATACTGATTATATACAGAACAGTGTGATCCAACCATGGACCTATAACTGATATTCCTATCACTAGAAGGTATCACACACTTTACCAGGGGATGGAGACAGGTTGAGTTCTATTAACATTAAATCACACTGTTCTAGTCATGTTTATGTTTCTCCTTTTATACTGATTATATCAGACAATGTGATCTAACCAGGGACCTATCACTGATATTCCTATCACTAGAAGGTGTCACACACTTTACCAGGGGATGGAGTCAGATTGAGTTCTATTAACATTAGATCACACTGTTCTAGTCACATGTTATGTTTCTCCTTTTATACTGATTATATACAGAACAATGTGATCTAACCAGGGACCTATCACTGATATTCCTATCACTAGAAGGTGTCACAAACTTTACCAGGGGAGGGAGACAGATTGAGTTCTATTAACATTAGATCACACTGTTCTAGTCACATGTTATGTTTCTCCCTTTTATACTGATTATATACAGAACGTGTGATCCAACCAGGGACCTATCACTGATATTCCTATCACTAGAAGGTGTCACACACTTTACCAGGGGGTGGAGACAGATTGAATTCTATATACATTACACCTCACTTTTCTAGTCACATGTTATGTTTCTCCCTTTTATACTGATTATATACAGAACAATGTGATCTAACCAGGGACCTATCACTGATATTCCTATCACTAGAGGTGTCACACACTTACCCGAGGGGATGGAGACAGATTGAGTTCTATAATATAGATCACACTGTTCTAGTCACATGTTATTTTTTAGGGGGTGGAGATACCCTTTAATCTTGATGTCATCTATAAACAATTCTAGATTTAGAAATTAACGTTGGCCAGATCCTGCAATGTATAAATCCCTATTTACTGCATTGCGATGTATGAAGTGGGGGTTTGCACCTCCATTAAAAGATGTTATATTAAAGGGTATCTCCACCCACAACCTAAAATTTTTAATATTTAAGACCCCCCCAATCCCGTAATGCTAGCTTTAAAATTACTAAACCGACGCTAAATTTTCCTACCTTCCTTTGTTCCTCCGTACATGGAAAGCAGAAGGGATGAGGCTTGACAGCACACCGTGATGAATGGCCTTTCGACAATGCTGTGCTTGTGTATGTGTTCACATCAGCATCGTCCATTCATCTGTCATGGCATTGCCAAACGACGCCCACGAATTCAAAAAACAACCCTTCAGGGCTTTAATCCATTGGCAAGCTACCTTTCCCACTTTACTTGCTGGCTCTTTCTGATTACCTGTATTCTCGTTCAATACACTACTCTTATGAGACTTGATGGAGGTGAATCCATTTGGTCAGACGGTCAGGACTGCCGCTAGCTGTAATATTCACTTAAAGTAAAACATGGACTGCCCTGCTAGCTGTATATTACCTTAAGTAAACATGGACTGCCCGCTAGCTGTATAGGTCTGCCTGCTAGCTGTATATTACTTAAGTAAAACATGGACTGCCCTGCTAGCTGTATATTACACTTAAAGTAAAACATGGAACTCCCGCCAGCTGTATATTATTCACTAAAAGTAAAACATGGACTGCCCCTGCTCAGCTGTTATGGTCTGCCTCTGCTAGCTGTATATTACACTTAAAGTAAAACAGGACTGCCCTGCTAGCTGTATATTACACTTAAAGTAAACATGGACTGCCCTGCTAGCTGTATATGGTCCTGCTGCCCTGCTAGCTGTATATTACACTTAAAGTAAAACATGGACTTGCCTGCTAGCTTTATATGGTTCTGCCCTGCTAGCTGTATATTACACTTAAAGTAAACATGGACTGCCCTGCTAGCTGTATATTACACTTAAAGTAAAACATGGACTGCCCTGCTACTGTTTATTACACTTACACAAGTATTATAAATGCTGCCAAAGACAAGTGATGGCCCAATGACTGACAATTGGTTCCTGTAGTATGGCTGTTCGGTCGGGCCCTGTTATCGATTAGACCCGGCAGATCATCATTAATGCATGACCGAACCTCCGTACATGAACCAATTGTGAGCCATAATGATCATTCATCGGGCATTGCGGGTCTGGTTGCAATCATAAGTGTGTATCTTGCTTAAAGCAACAGCAAATGAAATTTCCACAGTTCACCCTACTTCCCCATATATAAAGTAGAGATGTTCGAAACTGATAGTTTTGTCTCGTTTTCGGATTTTCGAATTTTTGAAAAATGCGAAAATTTCGAAAACTCATTTAAAATCTCTTTCCTCATGATCGGGCTGTTTTCGAGCTTTCGCAGGCTATTTTCGAGGGTTACCGAAATCGACACTACTTTCAAGGGTTACCGATATCACAAATACGAGGGTTACCGAATCAGCTTGTACATTCGAGGTTGGCAAAATCGGCACAAACATTCGAGGGTTACCGAATCGATCGCTACTATTCGAGGGTTGATGGACTTACGATTTCGAGGTTACCAGGATTTCGTTCAATTATCGAGGTTACCGAAATCGATCCCTACCTACGATACAAGTTTTTGTGGGTTACCGAAATCGATCCCACCTACGATACAAGTTTTCGTGGGTTACCGAAATCGATCCCCACCTACGATACAAGTTTTCGGGGTTACCGAAATCGACCCCCCTACGATACAAGTTTTTGAGGGTTACCGAAATATCCCACTACGCCCACCTACGATACAAGTTTTCGTGGTTTACCGAAATCGATCCCCACCTACGATACAGTTTTCGAGGGTTACCGAATCGATCCCCACCTATGATACAAGTTTTTGTGGGTTACCGAAATCGATCCCCACCTACGATACAAGTTTTCGAGGGTTACCGAAATCGATCCAGACTTTCGAGGGTTACCAAAACGGCGATAAAAATCGAAACTCGGAAAATTCGAGTTTCGAAAAATCCAGGCTTTCCGAAAGTTTCATCGGGACTTCGAAACCGCCGGATTCGATTCGAAACTGGGTTCCATTAGAACCCAAGTACATCTCTAATAGTAGTGAGCACTATGCTGTTTAACACCACAAGGTGGCGCGTTTCCTAATTTTCCATTTTCATTTGACAGCCATACCTAACCATATGTTTGTCCAATTCAATGCTCAATCTGTCATTCTCACACACAATACCTGGCCAGATTATGTTTGTGTATAGACATTATAGCATGATATTGGTCGTAAAATATAAGGCTGGCAGTTTTTTAAATGGGCTCAGGAACGTTGGAAGGTAAGTGACACTAAAGCTCCTTCACAATCACCAACTTGAAGAATATCAGGGCTGAGGGAACGTGGGCCAGAAGTACATTTATCAGCAGAGTTCCGTGGGTTGTACCTTGCGAGTCTAGTTGTTAGGTTTTTTCTATCAAACCTGAAATATTTTTTTTAGAGATAACATATCCTTATATTATACACAGGAGAGATGTATCACTAAGCCACATACAGTGCGCACATGTTGGGGGGTGACCACCTAGAAGGCAAAGCAGCTACTGTAGAGCTTCCCTAGCTTTACCTTATTTGTTGCCAGCTAGGGGCATCTTTTGGTGTAATGCAGTGTTTCCCCTGCTTTATCATAGAGCGGAGTCCGTTCAATGGCAGTTACACAGTAATCACCAAACTGCACAAATTCACTGCATTAAATGACCGATTAAAGTCAAATGTGAGACAATAGTTTTGAAAAGTTCGAATGAAATACAATTAAAATATCAATGGTAACTTATTGTAAATGGCTGTGGGACCTGGAAATGGTCTGGGAACATGTTCCAATATCCAGGACTTGGAAATCGATTTACTCTCACTCGCGCAATTTCTCGCGTTCGAACATTTGAAAAGTATCCCATGATGGCTCGCGGATTCGATAAGTCGTATTTACTCGCGTATTGGTATAATAACATTTACTCGCTGATTCGATAATTCGATATTCCTCTCGCTATTGGTATAATAGACATTTCTTGCAGATTCGATAATTCATATTACCGCGTATGGTATAATAGACATTTTACTCACATATTCGATAATTCGATATTTACTCGCGTATTGGTATAATAACATTTTACACTCGCTGATTCGATAATTCGATATTTACTCACGTATTGTGATAATAGAGACATTTTACCTTGCAGATTTCGATAATTCGATATTTACTCGCGTATTGGTATAATAGACATTTTACTCACATATTCGATAATTCCGATATTTACTCGCGTATTGGTATAATGACATTTTACTCACATATCGATAATTCGATATATTAACTCGCGTATTGGTGTAAATAGACTTTTACTCGCTGATTCCGATAATTCAATATTTACTCGAGCATTGGTATAATGACATTTTAACTCACATATTCGATAATTCATATTTACTCACGTATTGGTATAATAGCATTTTACTCCCATATTCGATAATTTCATATTTACTTGCGTATTGGTATAATAGACATTTTTACTCACATATTCTATATTCGATATTTACTTGCGTATTGGTATATAGACATTTTACTCACATATTCGTTTATTCGATATTTACTCGCGTATTGGTATAATAGACATTTTACTCACATATTCGTTTATTCGATATTTAACTCACGTATGGTATAATAGACACTTTTACTCACATATTCGATAATTCGATATTTACCGCGCGTATTGGTATATAGACATTTTACTCAACATATTCGATAATTCGATATTTACTCGCGTATTGGTATAATGACATTTTACTCACATATTCGATAATTCGATATTTACTTGCTGTATTGGTATAAATAGACATTTTACTCCATATTCGTTTATTTCGATATTTACTCGCGTATTGGTATAATAGACATTTACTCACATATTCGATAATTCGATATTACTTGCGTATTGGTATATAGACATTTACTCACATATTCGATAATTCGATATTTACTTGCGTATTGGTATAATAGCATTTTACTCGCATATTCGCATATTCGATATTTTACTCGCGTATTGGTATACTAGACATTTTACTCGCATATTCGATAATTCCATATTTACTCGCGTATCGGTATAATAGACTTTTACTCACATATCGATAATTCGATATTTACTCGCGTATTGGTATAATAGACATTTTACTCGCATATTCGATAATTCGATATTTACTTGCGTATTGGTATAATAGACATTTTACTCGCATATTCGATAATTCGATATTTACTCTCGTATTGATAGAATAGACATTTTACTCGCATATTCGATAATTCGATATTTACTCGCGTATTGGTATAATAGACATTTTACTCACATATTCGATAAATTCGTATTTACTCGCTTTGGTATAATAGACATTTTACTCGCATATTCGATAATTCGATATTTACTCGCGTATTGATATAATAGACATTTTACTCGCATATTCGAATATTCGATATTTACTCGCGTATTGGTATAATAGACATTTTCACCTCGCATTTCGATAATTCGATATTTACTCGCGTATCGGTATATAGACATTTTACTCACTATTCGATAATTTCGATATTAACTCGCGTATTGGTATAATAGACATTTTACCTCACATATTCGCATAATCGATATTTACTCGCGTATTGGTATAATAGACATTTTAACTCACATATTCGATAATTCGATATTTACTCGCGTATTGGTAATAATAGACATTTTACTCACATATTCGTTTATCGTTTTACTCGCGTATTGGTATAATAGATATTTTTCTCGCTATATTCGATAATTCATATTTACTCACGTATTGGTATAATAGACTTTTCTCTACTCTATATTCGATAATTCGATATTTACTCGCCGTATTGGTATAATAGATATTTTACTCCACATATTCGCATAATTCGATATTTACTCGCGTATTGGTATAATAGACATTTACTCACATATTCGTTTAATTCGATATTTACTCGTGTATTGGTATAATAGACATTTTACTCCCGATATTCGTTAATTCGATATTTACTCGCCGTATTGGTATATAGACATTTTACTCGCATATTCGATAATTCGATATTACTCACGTATTGGTATAATGACATTTTATCTCACATATCGATAATTCGATATTTACTCGCGTATTGGTATAATAGACATTTTCCTCCATATTCGATAATTCGATATTTACTCGCGTATTGGTATAATAGACATTTTACTCAATATTCGCATAATTCGATATTTACTCGCGTATTGATATAGACATTTTACTCGTCATATTCGATAACGATATTTACTCTCGTATGATAGAATAGACATTTACTCTACCGAATTTCGATAATTCGATATTTCTCGCGTATTGGTATAATAGACTTTTACTTCACATATTCGATAATTCGATATTTACTCGCGTATGGTAAATAGACATTTTACTTACGCATATTCGATAATTCGATATTTACTGCGTATTGTATAATAGACATTTTACTCCGCATATTCGATAATTCGATATTTACTTGCTGTATTGATTAATAGACATTTTACCTCGGCATATTCGATAATTCGATATTTACTCGCGTATTGGTATATAGACATTTTACTCGCATATTCGATAATTCGATATTTACTACCGCGTATCGGTATAATAACATTTTACTCACATATTCGATAATTCGATATTACTCGCGTATTGGTATAATAGACATTTTACTCACATATTCGATAATCGTATTTACTCGCGTATGGTATAATAGACATTTTACTCACATATCGATAATTCGTATTATTTACTTTACTCGCGTATTGGTTAATGACATTTTACTCCATATTCGTTTATTCGATATTTCCTCGCGTATTGGTATAATAGATATTTTACTCCATATTCGATATTCGATATTTACTCACGTATTGGTATAATAGACATTTTACTCTCATATCGATAATTCGAATATACTCGCGTATTGGTATAATAGATATTTTACTCACATATTCGATAATTCTGAAATTACTCGCGTTTGGTATATAGACATTTTACTCACATATCGTTATCGATATTTACTCGTGTATTGGTTAACTAGACATTTTACTCACATATTCGTTAATTCGATATTTACTCGCGTATTGGTATAATAGACATTTTACTCGCATATCGATAATTCGATATTTAGTCACGTATTGGTATAATAAGCATTTTACTCACATTCGTAATTCGATATTATTTACTCGCGTTATTGTATAATGACATTTTATCCTACATATTCGATATTCGATATTTACTCGCGTATTGGTATAAATAACAATTTTACTCACATATTCGCTATTCGATATTTACTCGCGTATGGGTATAATAGACACTTTTTACTCACATATTCGATAATTCGAACTTATTTACTCGCGTATTGTATAATATACATTGTACTCACATATTCGATAATCGATATTTTATCGCGTATTGATTAATACTAGACATTTACTCAGCATATTCGATAATTCGATATTTACTTCGTATTGGGTATAATAGAACATTTTACTCCACATATTCGATAATTCGATTATTACCTCGCGTATTGTATATAGACATTTTACCTCACAATATTTCGATATTCATTTTTTTACCCGCGTAGTGGGGTATAATAGACATTTTCTCACATATTCGAATTCGATATTTACTCCGATATTTGGTATAATAGACATTTTACTCGCATATTCGATAATTCGAGTATTCCTACTCGTCGTATGGTATAATAACATTTTACTCACACTATTTCGATATTCGATATTTTACTCCGCGTATTGGTATATAGAACATTTTACTCTCCAATATCGATCAATTCGCTATTTAAGAGATTTGCGTATTGATATATAGACATTTTACTCACGATATTCGTTTATCGATATTGTTACTTGCGTATTGATATAACTAGACTTTTATCCTCACATATTCGATATTCTGATATTAACTACTCGTATTTGTAATTTCTAATAGACATTTTATACTCACATTATTCGTTCATTCTTATTTACTACGCGTATTGGTAGTATAGACTTTTACTCACATATTATCGATATTCGATTATTCTCGCGTATTTGGTATACTGACATTTTACCACATATTCGATAATTCGATATTTACTGCGTATTGGATATAATGACATTTTACAATTTAACTCACTATTCTTTCTATATATTTACTCAGCGTATTGGTTAATAGACATTTTTATCTCCATATCCGTTAATTTGAATTTACTCGCGTATTGGTATAAATAGACCTATTTACATCACCATATTCGTATATTCGATATTTGACTTTCGTATTGGTATAATAGACATTTTACTCACATATTCGATGATCTCGATATTTACTTGCTGATTGGTATAATGACATTTCTCACATATTCGTTATTCGCTATTACTCGGCGGTATTGGTTATAATAGACATTTATCCTCACATATTCGTTAATTGATATTTACTACTACTTCGCGTATTGGTATAAATATACCTTTTACTCAGCATATTCGATTTCGATATTTACTTGCGTATTGGTATAATAGACATTTGTAACTCACATATTTCGTTTATTCGATATTTACTCTACTCGTCGTCATTGGTAATAATAGACATTTTACATCACATATTCCGTAATTTGATATTTCTACTCGCGTATTGGTATAATAGACATTTTACTCACATATTCGATACTCGATATTTACTTGCGTAATTGTTTAATAGACATTTTACTACATATTCGATAATTCTATATTTACTCGCGTATTGGTATAATAGAATATTTTACTCTCACTATTCGATAATTCGATATTTACTTGCGTATTGGTATAAAGGATACATTTTACTCACATAGTCGATCAGTCGATATTTACTTTACTCGGATTGGTATAATAGACATTTTACGCGTCACTACTTCGTCACTCCTCTTCCTAGCCACCATCCCCTACTTCTCCGATTCTTTGCGTAACCTACCACAATTTCCCCTCCTGCCCGGAGTCTCACCTTCGACCTCCTACTACTCACATCCCCCATCTCTTTCTCTCACACTCTCCCTACATATTCGTATTCGAATATTTACTCCGCGTAGATTGGTATAAATAGACATCTATTTACGATTTGCATTACGCGAGATAATGACATTACTAATATTCGTTTATTCGATTATTACTCGCGTATTGGTATATAGAATTTTACTCACTATTCCCTGATAATCGATATTTACTCGCGTATTGGTATAATAGACTTTTACTCACATATTCGATGATTTACTATCTTACTTAACTCGCTATTGGTATAATAAACATTTTACTCCTACATATTCGATATTCGATTTTACTCACGATTTGGTTAATAACGTTTTATCACTATTCGCTATCTCGATTTACTCGCGTATTTGGTTATAATAGACATTTTTACTCACTATGCGATATTCCCATATATTTACTCGCTAGTTGGTATAATAGCACTTTTACTCACATATTCATATTCGATTATTTACTCCGTATTGGTCATATAGACATTTTACTCACATATTCGATAATTCGATCTTTACCTCGCGTATGGGTATAATAACATTTACTCACATATTCGATAATTCGATATTCCTCACGTATTGGTATAATAGACATTTTACTCACATATTAGATAATCTATTTTACTCTGCCTTTTTGGTATACATAGCATTTAACTATCACATATTCTGATATCATTCGATATTTTACTCACGTATTGGTATAAATGACCATTTTACTCACATATTAGATAATTCGATATTTCACCTCGCGTATTGATATAATGACATTTTCTCACATATTCGATAATTCCGATATATTACTTCGCGTCATTGTATAATAGACATTTTACTCACATATTCGATAATTCGATATTTACTTACTCGCGTATTGGTATATGACTTTTACTCACATTTCGTTTTTCGATATTACTTTACTCGCGCTTTGTATAATAGACATTTACTCACACTATTAGATAATTCGATATTTACTCGCGTATTGGTAAATAGACATTTTACTCACATATTCGAATACTCGAATGTACTTGCGTATTGGTGATAAGACATTTTACTCACATATTCGTTTTTATTCGGATATTTACTCGCGTATTGGTATAATAGACCTTTTACTCACAAATTCGTTTTTCGTATTTTACCTTCTCGCGTATTGGTAATATACATTTTACTCCACATATCGTAATTAATTTATTTACCTCGTCGATTGGTATAATAGACATTTTACTCACATCTTCGATATTTACTCGTCGTATTGGTAACGATGACATTTTCACCACATTATAGATAATTCGAATTTTACTAGTGCGTATTTGGTATAATCAGACATTTTACTCACATATTCGAATAATTCGATATTTACTGGCGTATTGTAAATAGCTCATTTACCACATATTCGATAAGTTCGATATTTCACTCTGCGTATGGTATAATAGACATTTTACTCTCACATATTCGTTTATTTCGATTTTATTACATCGCGTATTTGTAAATAGACATTTTTAACTCACATATCATATTCGATATTTACCTCACGTATTGGTATATAGACATTTTACTCACTATAGATAATTCGATATTTTCTCACAGTTTTGGTATCTAGCATTACTTACTCACATAATTCGATAATCGATATTTACGTCCGTATTGGTAAATAGACATTTTAACTCCACATATGTAGATAATTCGATTTTTACTCCGTATTGAATTATAATAGACCTTTTACTCACATATTCCGATATTCGCTATTTACTCGCGTATTGGTATAATAGACATTACTCACATATGTCGATAATTCGATCTTATTTACTCGCGTATGGTCATAATAGCATTTTCTCACATATTCGTTTATTCTGATATTTACTCGCGTATTGGTAAATAGACATTTTACTCACATATTAGATATCTCGATATTTACTCGCGTCATTGGTATAATAGACATTTTACCACATATTCGCTAATTCGTATTTAACTTGCGTTTGGTCTAATAGACCTTTACCCTCACATATTCGTTTTATTCTGATATTTACTACTGCGTATTGGTAATAATTAGACATTTTAACTCACATATTCGTTTATTCGATTGTTACTCGCGTATTGGTTAATAGACTTTATGTTACGTACATATCGATAATTGAATATTTACTCGCGTATTGGTATATAGACATTTATCTCACATATTCGATATTACTCACTCGCGTCATGGTATAAAGAACATTTAACTCACATATTACGTAATTCGATATTTACTTGCGTATTGGTATAATGACATTTTACTCCATTGATATTCGATATTTACTGGCGTATTTGGTATAATACTTTTTACTCCATATTCGTAATATCGATATTATACTCGTCGTATTGGTATAACTAGACCATTTTATTACCGCATATTCGTTTATTTTCGCATTTAACTTTGCGTTTTGGTATAAATAGACATTTTACTCAATATTCGACTAATTCGCGATATTTACTTGCGTATTGGTATTATAGACACTTTTACTCACATATTCGATATTCGATATTTCTCGCGTAATTGGTACATAGACATTTTACTCACATATTCGATATTCGATATTTTCCTCGCGTATTGGTATACTGATATTTTACTACACGTATTCGCATAATTCGCGTATATTTACTCCTCGTATTGGTAAATGACATTTACTCACATATTCGTTTATTCGATATTTACTCGTGTATTGGTATAATAACATTTTACTCACATATTCGTTACTTCGACTATTTACTCGCGTATTGTATAATACAATTTGTACTTCGCATATTCGATAATTCGATATTTACTCACGTATTGGATAATAGACATTTACTCACATATTCGAATATTCGATATTTACACTCGCGTATTGTAAGATCAGACATTTGACTCACATATTCGATAATGTCGATATTTACTCGCGTATTGGGTATAAATAGCACATTACTCACATATTCGATAATTCGATATTTACTAAATCGCGTATTGATATAATAGACATGTTACTGCATACTCGTAATTCGATATTTACTCTCGTATTGATAGAATAGACTTGTAAACCGTCGCATATCGATAATTCGATATTTAACGTTCGTCGCGTATTGGTATAATAGCATATCCATTTTAATGATTTACTCGCTAGTATATAACATTTACTCATATTCGATAATTCGATATTATCGACTCGCGTATTGTATAATGACATTTAAGCTCGCATATTCGAAATTCGTACTTTTACTTGCGTTTGATAATAGACATTTTACTCGCATATTCGAAATTCGATATTTACTCTGCGTATGGGTAATACTAGACATTTACTACACTCGCATATTCGATAATTCGCTATTTCCTGCGCTATTGCGTATCATAGACCATTTTACTCGCATATTCGATAATTCGATATTTACTCTGCGTATCGGTATAAAGAATTTACTCACTATTTCGATAATTGCGATATTACTCGCGTATGTTATATAGACCTTTTACTCACCATATTCGATAATTCGATATTTACTCGCGTATGGGTATAATAGACATTTTTACTCACATATTCGTTTGTATTTACTTAACTATAGCATGGTAATATAGACATTTCACGCTGTATTATGAATCTGCGGATTGATAAATAGATATTTACTTACTCGCATATTCGATAATTCATATTTACTACTCCGTATTGGTATAATAGACATTTTACTCTCATATTCGATAAATTCATATTCTTTTACTCGCGTATTGGTATATAATATTTTACTCACATATTCGATCAATTCGATATTTACTCTCGTATTGTCATCATAAGCCATTTTACATCACATATTCGTTTTTCGATATTTTACTCGTGTATTGGTAGAATAGACATTTTAACTCACATATTCGTTAATTTCGATATTTACTCGCCCGTATTGGTATAATAGCAGTTTACTCGCATATTCGATAATTCGATATTTAGCACGTATTGGTAATAGACATTTTACTCGCATATTCGATAATTCGTATATTTACTCGCGTATTGGTATATAGACACTTTACTCACATATTCGTATAATTCGATATTTACTCGCGATTGGTATAATAGACATTTTCACTCAACCTATTTCGATAATTCGATATTACCCGCGATTGGTATAATAGACAATTTTACTCAACATATTCGATAATTCGATTTACTCAGCGATTGGTATAATCGACATTTTACTCACCATATTTCGATAATATCGATATTTACTCGCTATTGATATAATAGACATTTTTCTCACATATTCGATATTCGATATTACTCGCTATTGGTATAATAGACATTTTACTCACATAGTTCGATAATTCGATATTTACCTCGCGTATTGGTATAATAGACTTCTGACTCACTATTCCATCAATTCGATATTATATTACCCGCGTATTGTTATACATAGACATTTTACTCACATTTGCGATAATTCGATATTTACTCACATATTGGTTAATAGACTTTGACTCGCATATTCCGATAATCTCGATATTTACTCCGCGTATTAGGTATAATACCGATTTTACTCCACATAAAAATTGTCGATATCGCTATTTACTCGCGTATTGGTTAATAGAACAATTTTACTCCACATATTGATAATTCGCTCTTTACTTGCTATTGAATAATAGACATTTTACTCACATATTCGTTATATATTCGATATTTACTTGCGTATTGAATAATCGACATTTTACTCACATATTCGATATTCGTATTCTACTCTCGCGTATTGGTATAATAGAATTTGTTACCACATGATTCGTTTTATTCGATATTTCTCGCGTATTGGTATAATAGACTTTTACTCACCATGTCGATATTCGATATTTACCTGCGATATGGTATAAATAGACTTTTACTCCTATCGATAATTCGATATTTACTTGCGTATTTGTTATAATAGACTTTATACTCACATATTCGTTTATTCGATAATTTACGTCGCGTTATTGGTAAATAGAACATTTTACTCACATAATTCGTAATTTCATATTTACTCGCTGTATTGGTTAATAAAGACATTTTTACTCACATATTCGATTATCGATATTTACTTGCGTATGTGGTATACATAGACTTTCTCCCATATTGCGGATAATTCGATATTTCTACTGCGTATTGGTATAAATAGACATTTTCTATCACATATTCGTTATTTCGATATTTACTCGGCGTATTGGTATAATAGACATTTTACTACACATATTCGTTAATTTGATATTTAACTCGCGTCATTGTAATAATAGACATTGTACTCACTATTCGAACTTGAATCAGTTTAACTTGCGTCATTGGTATAATAACATTTTACCTCACATATTCGTTTATTCGCTATTTATAACTCGCTATTGTGATAATACATTTTAACTCACATCATCGTTAATTTTGATATTTCTCGCGTATTGGTAAATAGACATTTTTACTCACATATTCGATAATGTCGATTTTACTCTTTGCGTATGGTATATAACTTTTACTCACATATTCGATAATCGATATTTACTCGGCTATTGGTATAATGATATTTTACTCTCATATTCGATAATTCGATATTTACTTGCGTATGGTATAATACACATTTTACTCCATATTCGATAATTTCGATATTAACTCGCGTATTGGATAATAGACACTTTACTCACATATTTCGATAATTCGATTATTACATCGCGGGGTAAAAAACTTGGTATAATATGACATTTTACTCACTATTCGTTTATTCGTATATTCACTCGCGTATTGGTATACTAGACTTTACCTCACATATTCGTTTATTCGATATTTACTCGCGTATTGGTATAATATGACATTTACTCACAATATTCGTATTGATTTTCTCGCTATATTGGTATAAATAGACCATTTTTCTCACATATTCGATAATTTGATATTTACTCTACAGCGGTTTGGTAATAATAAGACATTTACTACACATATTCGATATTCGATATTCTCACGTATTTGGTTAATAGCACATTTTTACTACATATTCGATAATTCTACTTTACTTCGCGTATTGTATGATAGTACATTTTACTCCATATTCGATATTCGATATTTACTCGCGTATTGGTATAATAGACCATTTTACTCACATATTCGATTTCCGATATTTACTCGCGTATGGTTAATATAACATTTTTACTCACTATTCGATAATTCGATATTTACTCGCGCTATTGGTATAATAGACATTTTATACTCACATATCGATAATTCATATTTACTCACGTATTGGATAATTACATTTACTCACATATTATTAAATTAGTAAGTCGATATTTACTCACTTTTTGGTTAGACTAGACATTTTAACTCACATAATTCTCTATAATTTCGATATTTACTCAACGTTATTGTGTATAATAGAATTTTACTCACATATTAGATTATTCGATATTTACCACTCGTCGTATTGATATAATAGACATTTTACTCACTATTCGATAATTCGATATTTACTCTCGTATTGGTATAAGAGACTTTTACTCACATATTCGAATCTCGTATTTACTCGCGTATTGGTTATAGACATTTTACTCACATATTTTTAATTCGTTTATTTCGATATTACTCGCGTATTGGTATAAATAGACTTTTACTCACATATTAGATAATTCCGATTTAACTCGCGTATTGGGTATAATACATTTTACTCCACATCATTCGATATTCGATATTTACTTGCGTATGTTGTATAATAGACATTTTAACTCACCTATTCGTTTATTTCGATTTTACTCCGCGTATTGTAAATAGACATTTACCACATATGTCGTTTATTCATATATTTACTCGCGTATTGGTAATAATACCGACATTTTACTCACATATTCGATAATCTCAGATATTTACCTCGCGTATTGGTATAAATAACTTTTACTCACATATTCGATATTACCACTCGCGTATTGGAAGATAGACCTTTAACTCACAATTATGATAATTCGTATTACTTGCTTATATTGGTATATAGACATTTACTCACATATTCGATAATTGATTTTACTGATCTGCGTATGTGGTATAACGACATTTTACTCACATATTCGATAATTGATATTTACTCGCGTCTTGGTATAATAGAACATTTTACTCACATATTCGTATATTTCATATTTACCTCGCGTATTGTATAATAGACATTCTTACTCACATCTTCGATAATTCGATATTCTTCCACGTATTGTATATAACATTTTACTCACATATTAGATATTGATTTACCACGTTTTGGTATAATAACATTTTACTCACATATTCGATAATTCGATATTTCCATCACGTATTGGTATAATAGACATTTTACTCACTATTAATATTCCGATATTTACTCCGCGTATTGATATAATAGACATTTTTCTCACATATTCGATAATTCTATATTTCCTCGCGTATTGGTATAATAGACATTTTTACTTACTCACATATTCGATAATTACGATATTTACTCGCGTATTTGGTATAATAGACATTTTACTCACATATTCGTTTATTGATATTTACTCATCGTATTGGTATAATAGACATTTTAACCACATATTAGATAATTCGATATCTACTCGCGTATTGGTATAATAGACATTTTACAACTTTTTTTTTTTTTTACGCACATTTCGATAATTCGATATTTACTTGCGTATTGGATCATAAGACATTTTACTCCTCACATATTCGTTTATATCGATATTTACTCGCTTTGGTATATAGACATTTTACTCACATCTTCGTTTATTCGATATTGCTCGCGTATTGGTATAATAGACATTTTACTCACATATTCGATAATTAGAAGATATTTATCGCGTATTGGTAATAATAAGACATTTTACTCACATATTCGATATTTACTCGCGTATTGGTATAATAGACATTTAAACTCACATATTAGATACTTCGATATTTACTTTCGTATTGTTATAATTATGACATTGTACTCACTATTCGATAATTCGATATTTATGGCGTATTTGGTATAGAATAGCATTTTAACTCACCATATTCGATCATTCGATATTTACTTTCGTATTGGGTATATAGACATTTTACTCTCTATTCGTTTATTCATATTTTGAGCATTTACTTGTCGTAGTTGTGGTATAATAGACATTTTACTCATATAATTCGATAAGTTCGATATTTACTTGCGATTGGTATAATAGACATTTTACTCACGATATTGGCGATAATTCGATATTTCTTTTAACCTTTACTCGCGTATTGGGTATAATAGACATTTTACTCACAATATTCGATAATTCGATCTTTTCTCGCTATTGGTATAATGATTTTTACTCACATATCGATAATTCGATCTTTACTCGTATTGGTATAATAGACATTTTACTCACTATTCGTTTATTTCGATATTTATCGTGTATTGGTATAATAGACATTTTACTCACATATTCGTTAATTTCGATATTTACTTGCGTATTGTATAAATAGACATTTTACTCGCATATTCGATAATTCGATATTTACTCACGATTGGTATCATAGACCTTGTTACTCACTATTCGATAATTCGATATTTACTCGCGTATTGGTATAATAGACATTTTACTCACTATTCGATAATTCGATATTTACTCGCGTATTGGTATAATAGACATTTTACTCACATATTCGTAATTGCATATTTACTCAGCGTATTGATATAAGGACATTTTACTCGCATATTCGATAATTCGATATTTACCTACTCTCGTATTGATCGAATAGACATTTTACCGCGCATATTCGATATTCGATATTTACTCGCGTATTGGTAATATAGAGACATTTTCTCACATATTCGTAATTCCGAATTAATTTACTCGCGTATTGGTATAATAGACATTTTGACTCCGCATATTCCGATAATTCGATATTTACTCGGCCTTGTGGTATAATAACATTTTTCCTCGATATTCGATATTCGATATTTACTTGCGTTGATATAATAGCATTTACTCGCATATTCGATATTCGATATTTACTACTCGCGTATTGGTATAATAGACATTTTACTCGATATTCGATAATTCGCTATTTACGCGGTATCGGTATAAAGCCATTTTACTCACTATCGATAATTCGATATTTACTCGCGTATTGGTATAATAGAACATTTTAAATCACATATTCGATAATTCGATATTTACTCGCGTATTGTTATAAATGGACAGTTACTCACATATTCGATCATTCGATATTTACTCGCGTATTGGTAACTAGACAATTTTACTCACATAGTCGTTATTCGATATTTACTTTACTCGCGTATTGGTATCATAGTATTTACTACTCGCATATTCCGATATTCGATATTTACTCACGTATTGGTTAATGACATTTTACTCTCATCTTCGATAATTATCGATATGTACTCCTCGTATGGTATAATGATATTTTACTCACATATTCGATAATGCGATCTTTACTCGCGTATGGTATAATAGACATTTTATCACATATTCGTTTATTCGATATTTACTCGTGTATTGGTATGATAGACTTTTACTACACATATTCGTTAAATTCGATATTTACTCGCGTATTGTGTATAATGACATTTTAACTCGCATATTCGAAATTCGATATTTTACTCACGTATTGGTATAATAACATTTTTACTCACATATTCGATATTCGATATTTACTTTACTCTCGTATTGGTATAATAGACATTTTTACTCACATATTCGATAATTCGCTATTTACTCGCGATTGTAATAAAAATAGCCATTTTACTTTTTACTCACATAATTCGATAATTCGATATTACTCGCGTATTGGATAATAGATAGAAGACAATTTTACTCTCAACATATTCGATCATTCGATATTTACTCGCGTATGGTATCATAGACCATTTTCTCACATATCGCTAATTCGATATTTACTCGCGTATTGATATAATAGACATTTTACTCACATATTCTAAATTCGATATTTACTCGCGTATTGGTATAATAGACATTTTTTACTCACTATTCCGATAATTCATAGTTTAACTCGCGTATGGTTATAATAGACATTTTTACTCACATATTCGATAATTCGAGTTTACCCCTTATTGGTATAATAGACATTTTACTCACATATTCGATAATTCGATATTTACTCACATATTGGGTATAATAGACTTTTACTCGCATATCGATAATATCGATATTTACACTCCGTATGGATAATGAGACATTTACTTACTCACATATTCATATTCGATATTTACTCGCGTATTGGTATTAGACATTTACTCACATATTCGATAAATCGTATTTACTGCGTATTGAATATAATGACATTTTACTCACATATTGGGTTATTCGATATTTTACCTTGCGTATTGATATAATAGACATTTTACTCACATATTCGATTATTCGTATTTACTCGCTTATTGTATAATAGACTTTTACTCACATATTCCGTTTATTATTTCGATATTTACTCGCGTATTGGTATAATAGACAATTTTACTCACATATTCAGTATTGCGATATTTACTTGTCGCTTATTGGTATATAGACTTTTACTCACATATTGATAATTCATATTTACTTGCGTATTGGTATAATACATTTTACTCACATATTCTTTATTCGATATTTACTCGCGTATTGGATATCAGACTTTTTCTCACATATTCGTAATTTGATATTTTACTCGCGTATTGTATAAATAATTGTACGCACATAGTCGATATCGATATTACTTGCGTATTGGTATAATAGACACTTTTACTCACATTTCGATAATTCATATTTACTTGCGTATTGGTCTCAAGAAGCATTTTACTCACAATTCTTTATTCGATATTTCTCGCGTATTTGTATAATAGACATTTTACTTCACATATTCCGTTATTTGATATTTACTTTACTCGCGGATTGGTATAAATAGACATTTTACTCACATATTCGATATTCTTATTTAACTTGCGTATTGGTTATAATAGAGACATTTTACTCACATATTCGTATTCGATATTTACTCGCAGTATGGTATATAGACATTTTAACTCACATCTTCGTTAATTTGATTTTACTACTCGCGTATGGGTATACTAGACATTTTCTACTTCCACATATCGATAATTCGATATTTACACTTGCGTATTGGTATATAGACATTACTCACATATTCGATAATTTTCGCTATTTACTACACTCGCCGTATTGGTATAATAGATATTTTACTCTCATTTCGGATAATTCGATATGTACTTGCGTATTGGTTAATGACATTTTACTCACAATATTCGATAATTCGATATTTACTACTCGCGTATTGGTCTAATAGACTTTTCTCACATATTCGTAATTCGATATTTACATCGCGTATTGGGTTATAGACATTTACTCACCATATTCGTTTATTTCGGGGATTGAGACAGATTGAGTTCTATTAACATTACATCACACTGTTCTAGTCACATGTTATGTTTCTCCTTGTATACTGATTATATACAGAACAGTGTGATCCAACCAGGGACCTATCACTGATATTCCTATCACTAGAAGGTGTCACACACTTTACCAGGGGATGGAAACAGATTGAGTTCTATTAACATTAGATCACACTGTTCT
>JAACNH010000023.1:672572-752412 GCA_019447015.1 Hymenochirus boettgeri
ATCAGACATGGCACATCCCCACCACAGGCTTGACTAAGTGAGAAAGCTGCGGTGAGATTAGGGTCTGTAAGTATCCTTAGGAGCGTTGGGTAAACCGTCAGTTTGCAGTATTATTGATTGTTCTGTAGGTTTATAAAACGGCCCAACTAAATTATAATAAACCCATTAACCATGCTAAGGTTGATTTTGTCAGCTAGGTCCTAAGTAGAGATGTTCGAAACTGTTGAGTTTCAAATATGTGTTTTCTTACCTTTCACAAGAAGAGCCGTAAATAGATCGTAACAAAAGTAACATAGTATGGAGGTTGTATAAAGAATAAATTCATCTAGGCCAACCCTTTATAACCATACCATAATGTCTGTATAAACAGGTACTAGAACATAGTATTGGAGGGGTTTTTTTGTATAAAGACATTACGTCCATCTAGTCACCTTTATACCCTACCCATAATGTCTGTATAAAGTTACCCAGTAACATAGATTGGAGGTTGTATAAAGACGGTTACGTCCATCTAGTCCAACCTTTATACCCTACCCATCAGTTGTATAACAGTTACATAGTAACCAGTATGAGGTTGTATAAAGACATACGTCCATCCAGTTCCAAACCTTTATTACCTACCCATTAATGTCTGTATAAAGTTAATAGTAACTAGTATTGGAGGTGTATAAAGATATAGTCCATTAGTCCAACCTTTATACCCACCCATAAGTCTGTATAACGGTTACACAGTAACATGTATGGAGGTTGTACTAAAGACATACGTCCATCTAGTCCAACCTTTATACCCTACCCATAATGTCTGTATAAACAGTTACATAGAACATTAGTATTGGAGGTTATATAAAGACTACATCCATCTAGTCAACCTTATTACCCTAACCATAATGTCTGTATAACAGTTACATAGTAACATAGTATTGGAGGTTGCTATAAAGACATACGTCCATCTAGTCCAACCTTTTATACTACCCTAAGTCTGTCTAAACATAATTAGTAAAAACATAGTATTGGAGGTTGTATAAAGACATATGTCCATCTAGTCCAACCTTATACCCTACCATAATGTCTGTTATAACAGTTAAACAGTAACATAGTATTGGAGTTGTATAAAGACATACGTCCATCTAGCCAACCTTTATACCCCTACCATAATGTCTGTATAACAGTTACATAGTAACTTAGTATTGGAAGCGTTGGTAAAGACATACGTCCATCTAGTCCAACCTTTATACCCTACCATAATGTCTGTATAAAACAGTTACATAGTAAGCATTAGTAGTGAGGTGTGTATAAAGACATAGTCCATCTCGTTCAACCTTATACCCTACCATATATATGCTGTATAACAGTTTACTAGTAACATAGTATGGAGGTGGTATAAAACATACGTCCATATAGTCCAACCTTTATACCCTACCCATAATGTCTGTATAACAGTTACATAGTAACATAGTATTGGAGGTTGTATAAAGACCTACTCCATCTAGTTCAACCTTAATACCCTACCATAAAATATCTAACAGTTACATATAACATAATATTGGAGGGTGTATAAAGACATACGTCCCTAGTCCAACTTTATCCATACCCATAATGTCTGTATAACAGTTACATAGTAACATAGTATGGAGGTTGTATAAAGACATACGTCCATCTAGTCCACCTTTATACCCTACCCATAATGTGTATAACAGTTATATATTAACATAATATTGGAGGTTGTATAAAGAAGTATCCGCACTAGTCAACCTTTATATCCTACCCATAATGTCTGTATAACAGTTACTATATAACATAGATATTGGAGGTTGTATAAGACATACGTCCATCAGTTCACCTTAATACCTACCCATAAATATTAACAGTTATATAGTTACATAATATTGGATGTTGTATAAAGACATATGTTTATCTAGTACAACCTTAATAATACCCATAATACCTACCCATAATGCCGGTTAAGGGTGACAATATATATTGGGAGAATATATAAAGTCCAACTTTTTTTAGTTTACCCATGCTCTGTTGACAGCTTTATTTACTTTGGTTATGAAGATATATAGACCATGTCACTGTTTATTTTGTGGAATTTCCCTTAAAACATTGTACTGTGTGTTCACCTTAATTCTGCACTTCCAATAATATTTTTATGTGTTGTCCAGTCTATTGTTTTATTTCAATTATATTGTCATCCCTTGGCAGTTGGGAACAAGGACCAATTAGCACCTTCATTAATTCCGGTCAGCTGGGATTAGAAATAGAAATAGTTCAAAACCAAAACTACAAAAGGAAACAAATAAATGTTGAATTTGTCTTGAAACCACGTTTTGGGAAGGGAAATAATTGTCTCTGTGTGCTGAACGGTTTTTTAAAACTCAAATCATTTGCTGTGGCATTAAATTTTACAATGCACTTTGATTAAATACAACTGTGTGTATGGGTGCTATGGAAATGAAACAAAAGGGTTTATAGGGGTGTGTCAGTAGGTGTGTGTACTGTCCCTTTGTGGGATGGGGGTATGTTTTGTATCTATAACCATAAAAACTACTTTTTGGATATTTAAGCATGTTGCAATGGAATAAAAAGAGTGGTGTTTGAGTGCAATGGTAGGCGTTATACCTTTTTGTCTGTGGGGTAGGGCTATGCTATTTGGATGACCATGAAACTTCTTGTAGATAATTTATATATGTGTGGTTTCTGTGTGTCATTGAGGGTGTTTATAAGACACTGTAAGTAGTTAGGTGTAAATCTCTGAGCCAGGTGCATTTCATTAAGAAATAACAGTTGGCATTTGATTATAAACATCAGGGAGCGAATAGGGGAAAAAGTGTGAAAATTTGTACTGAATTTTGTGTCTCTAGCTCAAAAACTGTGGAGGAGATCAGTCCAAGTCATCACATGTTTTAGTGGAAAATAGAACATTCTTTTTTCCCTTTTAAGTCATTGATTCAGAAAGTAAGAACGCATGATGAAATACAAACACAGGTCTGGCCCTAATATACAGTTATCAATGAATTAAGGGGCAATTATAAAGGGTAGGTAAACATGTATTGCCACTGTTTCGCCAAATGTGGATTTTAACGCAATTTCTAAATCGCTGCAGTAACCATTCGATAAGGGTTTCCTTGCGTTAAGGTCAGTCATTTAAAATCGCCAAGCCTGAAATGGCGAAAACGCCCATATATGTGCTGTCGCGTGCGTCCATGGAAGGTTGTTAGTACGTTGGGAGTTTTTTCCAATAATAATGGGTGTTGGACTATTTTCCAGCATTTACTGTAATACAGGTCGATGATTCAGTTTTTACCAGATCAGGATTTAACGCAATAAGTACGGCAATGGCCCAGTTCGCGGATCGAACCCGGATCCGGGCGGATTTACCTCGTTCGCGAACGCGCAGGCGGATATCGAGGATTTCTGGTTTTGCCGCCCTTTCGAAACTGTTTTCCGAAACCGCGTTTTCAAGGAATTTCTCGTAATTTCAAAAATGTGTAAAAATCGAATTTTTGAATTACGAGGATTCTCGTATTTTCGAGATTTTTTCATTTTAATGGGGTCTGCTCACAACATTGCATAATGCCATGTCCTTTTCTTTATTAAAAACCTCAGTAAATAAACATTAAAAAATGAATCACAATTTTTTCTTTTCAGAAAACAAGTGTTTTCATTTTCTTGGCTCGGGAAGACAAGATCTTTGCTACTTAATCCATCAAGACAAACACAAAGATGTATCCCTAAGAGGTGATGCCATAAACCTGTGTTTAGAGGCTTTTTCAGTATTAGGAGACCAAGAGAGGAGAGTAAAATGATGGCCTCTGAAAACGACAACGTTACAGCAGATCATAAATGGTTTATAATACCTGGAAAACGGTTCTTTCTCCAACAATATTTCCATTTCAAAAAAACCAAAGCCTAAGAATAAAATTCTGTCTCCCAAACTAACCTGCACTCAGGAAAAAAAGCACTAAAATGGGTTTATTATCATGCTAAATACCAGCGTGCAAATGATATGCAAAAATCTGCGTACTGTGCTTATTAGGTAATTTACCGCTGTGTTACAAGTCAATTATTGTGATAGCGCCCTATGTGTAGATTGACTTGTGTTTAGACTCAGAGTAACAAAATACAACAATGTATACATATACTTTTTTTTTAGCATTGCTGTACAAAGATAATAGTGCCATGGTACGATTGGGTCAATGAGTAAGGAAATAGTTGTAATCACCTGGGGTCTGTACGTTGTATGTGGGTTGGCAAAGGGAAGTTTTTTCTGGATGAGTTGTAAGGAGATTACTAGAATCCTCTTTTTGGACATGACGTGTCAAATGTGTCCAGTAAGGGAAAGTTAAAGCTCGTTATTCATTCAGACCTTTTTAACAACCTTGTTAGGACACTTCTGTGGTGGCCCTAGCACGATATTAAAGGGCATATACTGATAAATAGGTTATTTTAAATTGACCATAACTGGAAACTATAATCCTTCCCAACCACATGTATCTTTTTTTTGTTGATCTGCCCCCTATTTCTTTAGATATCAAAAAGTCTTTATTTTAGCTGTCAATCAGTTCCTGCTCTCAAAAACTATTCTTCTGTGAGTAGTTTTACTGTAGCTGGAATGGAGACAGAGTTTAGACAGTTGGAATGCTGTATGCTGTATGCAGGCTTGACAGTTGTTTGTGGGGAAAAAGTAACGTCAGGAGGTGGAAGTGGGGAGTGGTTAAAATAGGGAGCTATGTGCTATTACTGCCCCTAACAAAAAGTGTGCTGGATTGAAGGGCATGCAGCAACACACACAAATCAGAGTAAGTGCAACTTACATGTATGCAATTATAGATTAAGATGAGGCAAGTCATTTTTTCACTATAATGTCCCTTTAAGGGCTTTGTGCCCAAGCCTTTGTTTTCGTTTGAGAATAATGGTAATAAAGTCCAGTACAAAAATTATAGGGTAAACCCTGTCTTAATATAATTATGTAAATCTAAATGCTACCGGGTTATTCTATAAAGGTGATGTCTATATTAACTGAGATGGTAATATAACAAGAAAGTTCTACATGTCGTTTCTTCAAGCAAATTCCATATATAGTCCGATAGCTTACCACCTTACCACCCGATAGGCTTGATAAAGGGCCCAAAACGTTGCTCTGGTTTTTACTCTAAATGGAGCAATAAATATTCCCTCTTTACACTAATCAACATCTGGACCAATCTAACCCTTGGATTTTGAGGGTACTGGGTATGATTTGGTTTGGGCAGTGGAACCATTATTAGAGAGAGACAGTCTTTAATAGGACATTTTTGGTACACTTCCTTTATACTTTTCATGGGTATCCACGTTCTATGGCATTAAGGGTATCAATTTCACTGCCATAAGATGAAATATCCTTGCACAAATGTGTAAACGAGTCATGTAAAATATGAAGAAAGTGTTTGTTAGTCATGATGTCCTATTAATTCGCATCGGTCACCTTTGTTGTGAATTAAAACATCTTGTTCTCTAATTAGCTTACTATGGAAATGAACTTTGCTAACACAATGTATTGATGAAATTGGGTGAGAAATTCGTCCTCCTCCCCAAAAAAGCTTTTCAATGCACAACCTCATTCGAATGACCATGTGAAACACACCTTCCATAGTTTAACACATATTGACATTCTCCCGAATGGGTTTTAAACTTCTCATCTCAATGTTTCCAGTATTAAGTATTTTTTGAACATTGCTAACTAGTTTGATTATTACATCTCATACTGGGTGGAACATTATGTCTTATTCCTTCTTTAGTAAGGTTTAATTTGAAAATTAAATTAAATTCCATCTTGCTTTGTTTGGGGCATTACCTGCATATTTCGATTCTTGCATTAGTTTAATGGACATTCCTCGTAATAATGGAAAAGATAATGTCATAGTTTTATGAATGCAGAAACTATGAATTTCTGCATCACATCAATACAAATCATCTGGATGAATGAATTTAAACATTATGGGTGAGACATTGTCACAGATGTGACTCTATAAAAACTAATAACTCTAATGTGCGTTATTACGATAATACTTATTATAAAGGGAATATTGTGTTTGTTTACCTGGGGACAGTAGATATTGGATCTTCATCCTCTGTGGGAATTTTTATTTTTTTTTCACAGAAATCGTTTGGACTGGATTTATAAATCTCCGAACATATGGTTGATGTAGACTTCCAGATGTCAGCACGTAAGCGCTACTGTTATTAGATTTTATATCACAATATAATCAAAGAAAAGATAATCAATGCAATCCTAGGCCCATACATTCATATTATTGCCAGCAACTTTAAACATAGAGAAGATAACAATGACATTCATAGGCCCCATACAATTCATATTATCTGCCATGGCATACATTATAAACATAGAAAGAATCAATGCCAATTCTGGCCCCATACAATATCGTATTATCTGCAACTGGCTACTTTAAACTAGAAAAGATAATCAATGCACATTCCAGGCCCCATACAAATCATATTATCTGACACTGCTAATTATAACATGATGAAGTAATCAATGCACTTACTAGGCCCATACAAATCATATATCTGCACACTGGCATACATATAAACATAGAAAAGATAATCAATGCACTTCCTAGGCTCCATACAATATCGTATTATTGCACACTGGCATAATTATAAACATAGAAAAGATAATCAATGCAATTCCTAGGCCCCATACAATATCATATTATTGCACACTGGCATTACATTATAAACATAGAAAAGATAATCAATGCACATTCCTAGCCCCATACAATATCAATATCTGCACACTGACATACATTATAAACATAAAAAAGATAATCAATGCACATTCCTTAGGCCCATACAATATAATATTATCTACACATGGCATACATTATAAACATAGAAAAGATAATCAATTGCACATCCTAGGCCCCATACCAATATCATATTATCTGACACACTGGCATACATTATAAACATAGAAAAGATAAAAATGCACATTATGGGGCCCCCATACAATATCATATTATCTGCACACTGGCATACATTATAAACATAGAGAAGATAATCACTGCAATTCCTGGGCCCCATACAATATCATATATTGGACACATGGCATACATTATAAAAATAGAAAAGATAATCAATGCACATCCAGGCCCCCAACAATATCATATTATCTGCACACTGGCATACATTATAAACATAGAAAAGTAATCAATGCACTTCCTAGGCCCCATTACAAATACATATTATCTGCACACTGGCATACATTATAAACAAGAAAAGATAATCAATGCACATTCCAGGCCCATACAATATCATATTATCTGCACACTGGCATACATTATAAACATAGAAAAGATAATCAATGCACATTCCTAGGCCCCATACATTTCATATTATTACCCGGCATACATTTAAAATAGAAAATTATAATCAATGCGCATTCCTAGGCCCCAATATTTCATACATTATATATATTTGATTGTTTATAAAAAGGCTAAGGGTTATATGCTGTCCAAGATTATTTGGGTTTTCATATAGCTAGTGCAATTAACCGTTTCTGGATATGCAGGGAGATCATTATTGACCAAATTGAGATACAGTTGATAGCACCTCCATACATTGGGATTACAGTCTGTGTGTGTGTTTCAGGTCTGAGATTGTGTTAAAATGGTAACATTAAACAAACATTTCCTGTCCTAATTGGGGCACACCTCCCAAATGTACGATACCCCCAACTGCCACAAACCAATTTCAACAATCTTAAGGACAAGACCGCCTCATAATGAAGCAGCATCTGCCCAACCTAGTTAGAGATGGCGACTTTCGAAAGTCTATATGAAACTAATGAAAAGTTCACAAATGGACCCATTAAAGTCAATGGAAATCAAATGTTTGAAAAGTTCGAATGAAATACAATTAAAATATCATTGGTAACTTAATGTAAATGGCTTGTGGGGACCTGGGAAAGGTCTGCGGACATGTTCCAATATCCAGGACTTTCAAAACTCGATTTTACTCTCACGCGCGCTACTTTCGTCTCTCGCGTTCGACATTCAATAATTATCCATGAACATATTACTCGAGTATTGGATAATAGAACTTTACTCACATATTCGATAATTCGATATTTACTGTGTATTGGTATAATAGACATTTTACTCCCATATTCGATAATCGATATTTACTCGCGTATGGTATATAGACATTTTACTCGCAATTGCTATAATTCGAATATTACGCGAGTATATATAGACTTTACTCACATATTCGTTAATTGATATTTTACGCGGTATTGGATAATAGACATTTTACTCACATATTCGATAATTCGATATTACTCGCGTATTGGTATAATAGACATTTGTATCACATATTCGATAATTCGATATTTACTCGCGTATGGTATAATAGACTTTAATCAATATTCGCTAATTCGTATTTACTGCGTATGGTATATGACATTTACTCGCATATTCTATAATTCGATATTTACTCGGTATTGGTATAATAGACATTTTACCACAATTCGTTAATTCGATATTTACTCGCGTATTGGTATAATAGACATTTTACTCATATTCGATAATTCGATATTTACTCGCGTATTGGTATAATAGACATTTTACTCATATTCGTTAATTCGTATTTACTCACGTATGGATAATAGACATTTTACTCACATATTCGTTATCGATTATTACTCTCGTATTGGTATAATAGACATTTTACTCACATATTCGATAATTCGATATTTACTTGGTATTGTATAATAGACATTTTACTCACATATTCGATAATTCGATATTTACTCGGCATGGTAATAGCACTTTTACTCGCATATTCGATATTGATATTTCTCTGTATTGGTATAATAAGACATTTTACTCACATATTCGATAATTCAGATATTACTCGCGTATTGGTATAATAGACATTTTACTCACATATTAGATAATCGATATTTACTCACGTATTGGGTATAATAGACATTTTACTCACATATTCGATAATTCGATATTTACTCGGTATTGGTATAATAGACATTTACTCGCATATTCGAAATTGATATTTATCGCGTGATTGGTATAATAGACATTTTACTCACTATTCGATAATTCGATTTACTCGCGATTGGTATGAATAGACATTTTACTCGCATATTCGATATTCGATATTATACCTATTATTCGATATTCGTCTATTATACCAATACGCGAGTAAATATCGAATATCGAATATGCGAGTAAAATGTCTATTATACCAATACGCGAGTAATATTCGAATTATCGAATATGCGAGGTAAAATGTCTATTATCCAATACGCGAGTAAATATCGAATTATCGATATGTGAGTTAAAATGTCTATTATACCAATACGCCAGTAAAATCGAATTATCGAATATGTGAGTGTAAAATGTCTATTGATACCAATACACGAGTAAATATCGAATTAATCGAATATGTGATTAAAATGTCTATTATACCTATACCACGAGTTAAATATCGAATTATAATATGTGAGTAAAATGTCTATTATACCAAATACGCGAGTAAATATCAAATTAGCGATATATGCGAGTAAAAGTCTATTATACCAATACGTGAGTAAATATCGAATTATCGAATATGTGAGTAAAATGTCTATTATACCAATACGCGAGTAAATATGAATTATCGAATATGTGAGTAAAATGTCTATTATACCAAACGAGAGTAATATCGAATATCGAATATGCGAGTAAAAATATCTATTATACCAATACGCGAGTAAATATCGAATTACCGAAGATGTGAGTAAAAATGCTATTACTACCAATACCGAGTAAATATCGATAATCGAATATGCAAGTAAATTGTCTATATACCAATACGCGAGTAAATATCGAATTATCGAATATGGAGTGTAAAATGTCTATTATCCAATACACAAGTAAATATCGAATTATCGAATATGTGAGTAAAATGTTATTATACCAATACGGAGTAAATATCGAATTAACGAAATATGTGAGTAAATATCTATTATACCAATACGTGAGTAAATATCGAATTATTAACTGTGAGTAAAATGTCTATTATACCAATACGTGAGAAATATCGAATTATCGAATATGCGAGTAAATGTCTATTATACCCAATACGCGAGTAAATACGAATTATCGAATATGTGAGTAAAATGTCTATTATACAATACGCGAGTAAATATCGAATTATCGAATAGTGAGTAAAGTCTATTATCCAATACGCGAGTAAATATCGAATTATCGAATATGTGAGTAAAATGTCTATTATACCAATACACGAGTAAATATCGAATTATCGAATATGTGAGTAAAGGTCTATTAACCAATACGCGAGTAAATATCGAATTATCGAATATGCGAGTAAAATGTCTATTATACCAATACGTGAGTAAATATCGAATTAGAATATGTGAGTAAAATGTCTATTATACCAATACACGAGTAAATATCGGAATTATCGAATTGTGAGTAAATGTTATTATACAATACGCCAGTAAATATCGAATTATCGAATATGTGAGTTAAAATGTCCTATTACCAATACGAGAGTAAATATCGAATTATGCGAGTAAAAATCTATATAACCAATACGCGAGTAATATCGAATTACCGAATATGTGAGTAAAATGTCTATTATACCAATAACGCGAGTAAATATCGAATTCGAATATGTGAGTAAAATGCTATTATACCATACGCGAGTAAATATCGATTACCAATATGTGAGTAAATGTCTACTTTATACCAATACGTGAGTAAATTCGAATTATCGAATATGCGAGTAAAATGTCCTATATACAATAGTGAGTAAATATCGAATTATCTAACATGTGGAGTAAAAATGTCTATATACCAATACGCGAGTAAATATGAATATCGAATATGTGAGAAAATGTCTTAATACCCAATACGTGGTAAATATCGAATTATCGAATATGCGAGTAAAATTGTCTATCATACCAATACGCGAGTAAATATCGAATATCGAATATGTGTGTAAAAGTCTTTATACCAATACGCGAGTATAATATCGAATTACGAATATGTGAGTAAAAGTCTATTATACCATACGCGAGTGAAATATCGAATATCGAATAGTGAGGTAAAATGTTATTTACCAATACGCGAGTAAATACGAATTATCGAATATGGAGTAAAATGTCATTATACCAATACGCGTAAATATGAATTAACGAATATGTGAGTAAAATGTCTATATACCAATAGCGAGTAAATATCGAATTATAGAATATGCGGTATAAAAGTCTATTATACCAATACGCGAGTAAATATCGAATTATAGAATATGCGGGTTAAAATGTCTAGATTACAATACGCGAGTAAATATCGAATTATCGAATATGTGAGTAAAAGGTCTATTATACCCCCCACTACGCGAGTAAATATCGAATTATCGAATTGCGGTAAAATGTCTATTATACCAATACGCGAGTAAATATCGAATTATGCGAATGCGTGCAGTAAAATGTCTATTATACCAATACCGAGTAAATCGAATATCGAATATGCGAGTAAAAGTCTATTTATACATACCGAGTAATTCGAATTATAGAATATGCGAGTAAAATGTCTATTATACCAATACGCGAGTAAATATCGAATTATCGAATATGTGAGTAAAAGTCTATTATACCAATAGCGAGTAAATATCGAATTATCGAATATGTGAGTAAATGTCTATTATACCAATACGCGAGTAAATATCGAATTATCACATATGCGAGTAAAATGGTCTTATACCAATACAGGAGTAAATATCGAATTATCGAATATGCGAGTAAAATGTGTATTATAACCAATACGCGAGTAAATATCGATAATCGAATATGCGAGTAAAATGTCTATACCAATACGCGAGTAAATATCGAATATCGAATATGCGAGTAAAAGTCTATATTCGATAATTCGATATTTACTCGGTATTGGTATAATAGACATTTTTACTCACATATTCGATAATTCGATATTTACTCGCGTATTGGTATAATAGACATTTACTCACATATTCGATAATCGATATTTACTTGCGTATTGGTATAATAGACATTTTACTCACAATTTTCGATAATTCGATATTTACTCGCGTATTGGTATAATAGACATTTTACTCACATATTGTTAATTCGATATTTACTCGCGTATTGGATAATAGACATTTTACTCACATATTCGATAATTCGATATTTACTCGCGTATTGGTATAATAGACATTTTATTCACATATTCGATTAATTCGATATTTACTCGCGTATTGGTATAATAGACATTTACATCACATATTCGATAATTCGATATTTACTGCGTATTGGTATAATAGACATTTTACTCACATATTCGATTAATTCGATATTTACTCACGTATTGGTTGATAGACATTTTATTACATATTCGTTAATTCGATATTTGCTCGCGTATTGGTATAATAGACATTTACTAACATAGATAGATAATTCGATATTCTTCACGTTATTGGTTATAATGACATTTACTCACATTCGTTAATTCGATATTTACTCGCGTATTGGTTAATAGACATTTTACTCGCATATTAGATAGCGTGTTGATCCACCAGGACCTATAACTGCTATTCCTATCACTAAATGTATCCACACACTTTACCAGGGATGGAGACAGTTGAGTTCTATTACATTAAATCCACACGTTCTAGTCACTGTTATTTCTTCTCTTTATACTGATTATATACAGAACAGTGTGATCCAACCAGGCCCTATCACTGATATTCCTATCACTAGAAGGTATCACACACTTTACCAGGGATGGAGACAGGGTAGTTCTATTAACATTAATCACACTGTTCTAGTCACATGTTTGTTTTCTTCTTTTATACTGATTATATACAGTAACAGTGTGATCCAACCAGACTATCACTGATATTCCTATCACTAGAGGTATCACACACTTTACCAGGGGATGGAGACAGGTTGAGTTCTTTAACATTAATCACACTGTTCTAGTCAATGTTATGTTCTCCTTATACTGATTATATACAGAACATGTGATCTAACCAGGGACTATCACTGATATCCATCACTAGAAGTATCACCACTTTACCAGGGGATGGAGACAGATTGAGTTCTATTACATAGATCACACTGTTCTCGTCACATGTTATGTTTCCCTTTTATACTGATTATATACAGACCAATGTGATCAACAGGACCTATCACTGATTTCCTATCACTGAAAGGTGTCACACACTTTCCAGGGGAGGAGACAGATTGAGTTCTATAACATTAGATCACACTGTTCTAGTCACATGTTATGTTTCTCCTTTTATACTGATTATATACATAATACGAACATTGTGATCCAACCAGGGACCTATCACTGATATTCCTATCACTAGAAGGTGTCACACTTTACCAGGGGGTGGAGACAGATTGAATTCTATATACATTACACCCACTTTTCTAGTCACATGTTATGTTTCTCCCTTTATCTGATTATATACAGAACAATGTGATCAACCGGGACCTATCACTGATATTCCTATCACTAGAAGGTGTCACACACCTTTACCAGGGATGGAGACAGATTGAGTTCTATTAACATTAGATCACACTGTTCTAGTCACGGTTATGTTTCTCCTTTCATACTGATTATAATCAGAACAGTGTGATCCAACCAGGACCTATCACTGATATTCCTATCACTAGAAGGTATCACACACTTTACCAGGGGATGGAGACAGATTGAGTTCTATTAACATTAGATCACACTGTTCTATTCACATGTTATGGTTCTCCCTTTTATACTGATTATATACAGAACAATGTGATCTAACCAGGGACCTATCACTGATATTCCTATCACTAGAAGGTGTCACACACTTTACCAGGGGAGGGAGAGATTGAGTTCTAGTTAACATTAGATCACACTGTTCTAGTCACATGTTATGTTTTCTCCTTTTTATACTGATTATATACAGTATATACAGAACAGTGTGATCCAACCAGGGACCTATCACTGATATTTCCTATCAACTAGAAGGTGTCACACACTTTACCAGGGGTGGAGACAGATTGAATCTTATATACATTACACCTCACTTTTCTAGTCACATGTTATTTCTCCCTTTTATACTGATTATATACAGAAAATGTGATCTAACCAGGGACTATCACTGATATTCCTATCACTAAAGGTGTCACCACACTTTACCAGGGGATGGAGACAGATTGAGTTCTATTAACATTAGATCACAACTGTTTCTAGTCACATGTTATGTTTCTTCCTTTCATACTGATTATAATCAGAACAGTGTGATCCAACCAGCGGACCTATCACTGATATTCCTATCACTAGAAGGTATCACACACTTTACCAGGGGATGGAGACAGATTGAGTCTATAACATTAATCACACTGTCTAGTCACATTTTATGGTTCTCTCCTTTTATACTGATTATATCCAGAACAATGTGATCTAACCAGGGACCTATCACTGATATTCCTATCACTAGAAGGTGTCACCCACTTTACCAGGGATGGACAGATTGAGTTCTATTAACTTAGATCACACTGTTCTCGTCACATGTTATGTTCTCTCCTTTTATACTGATTATACAGAACATGTGATCCAACCAGGGACCTATCACTGATATTCCTATCACTAGAAGGTGTCCACACATTACCAGGGGATGGAGACAGATTGAGTTCTATTAACATTAGATACACTGTTCAGTCACATGTTATGTTTCTCCCTTTTATACTGATTATATACAGAACAGTGTGATCCAACCATGGACCTATAACTGATATTCCTATCACTAAAGGTATCACACACTTTACCAGGGGATGGAGACAGTGAGTTTCTATTAACATTAAATCACACTGTTCTAGTCATCATTTATGTTTCTCCTTTTATACTGATTATATCCAGAACAATGTGATCTAACCAGGACCTATCCACTGATATTCCTATCACTAGAAGGTGTCACACACTTTACCAGGGGATGGAGTCAGATTGAGTTCTATTAACATTAGATCACACTGTTCTAGTCACATGTTTATGTTTTCCCCTTTAATACTGATTAATACAGAACAATGTGATCTAACCAGGACCTATCACTGATATTCCTATCACTAGAAGGTGTCACAAACTTTACCAGGGAGGGAGACAGATTGAGTTCTATTAACATTAGATCACACTGTTCTAGTCACATGTTATGTTTCTCCCTTTTATACTGATTATATACAAACCGTGTGATCCAACCAGGGACCTATCACTGATATTCCTATCACTAGAGGTGTCACACACTTTACCAGGGGTGGAGACAGATTGAATTCTATATACATTACACCTCACTTTTCTAGTCACATGTTATGTTTCTCCCTTTTATTCTGATTATATACAGAACAATGTGATCTACCGGGACCTATCACTGATATTCCTATCACTAGAGGTGTCACACACTTACCCGAGGGGATGGAGACAGATTGAGTTCTATAATATAGATCACACTGTTCTAGTCACATGTTATTTTTTAGGGGGTGGAGATACCCTTAATCTTGATGTCATCTATAAACAATTCTAGATTTAGAAATATAGTTGGCCAAGATCCTGCAATGTAGTAAATCCCTATTTACTGCATTGCGATGTATGAAGTGGGGTTTGCACCTCCATTCAAAAGATGTTATATTTAAAGGGTATCTCCACCCACAAACCTAAAATTTTAATATTTAAGACCCCCCCAATCCCGTAATGCTAGCTTTAAAATTACTAACCGACGCTAATTTTCCTACCTTCCTTTGTCCTCCGTACATGGAAAGCAGAAGGGATGAGGCTTGGACAGCACACCGTGATGAATGGCTTTCGACAATAGCTGTGCTTGTGTATGTGTTCACTCAGGCATCGTCCATTCATCTGTCATGGCATTGCCAAACGACGCCCCACGAATTCAAAAAACAACCCTTCAGGGCTTTATCCATTGGCAAGCTTACCTTTCCCACTTTACTTGCTGGTCTCTTCCGATTACCTGTATTCTCGTTCAATACACTACTCTTATGAGACTTGATGGAGGTGAATCCCATTTGGTCAGACGGTCCAGGACTGCCGGCTAGCTGTAATATTCACTTAAAGTAAACATGGACTGCCTGCTAGCTGTATATTACTTAAAGTAAACATGGACTGCCCTGCTAGCTGTAAGGTCTGCACTGCTAGCGTATATACTTAAGTAAAACATGGACTGCCCTGCTAGCTGTATATTACACTTAAAGTAAAACATGGAACTGCCCTGCCTAGCTGTATATTACCACTAAAGTAAAACATGGACTGCCCCCTGCTAGCTGTTATATGGTCTGCCTCTGCTAGCTGTATATTACACTAAAGTAAAAGCATGGACTGCCCTGCTACGTATATTACACTTAAAGTAAACATGGACTGCCCTGCTACTGTATATGGTCCTGCTGCCCTGCTAGCTGTATATTACACTTAAAGTAAAACATGGACTGCCTGCTAGCTGTATATGGTCTGCCCTGCTAGCTGTATATTACACTTAAAGTAAAACATGGACTGCCCTGCTAGCTGTATATTACACTTAAAGTAAAACATGGACGCCCTGCTACTGTTTATTACACTTACACAAGTATTATAAATGCTGCCAAAGCAAGTGATGGCCCAATGACTGACAATTGGTTCCTGTGGTATGGCTGTTCGGTCGGGCCCGTTATCGTTAGACCCGGCAGATCATCATTAATGCATGACCGAACCTCCGTACATGAACCAATTGGTGAGCCATAATGATCATCATCGGGCATTGCGGGTCTGGTTGCAATCATAAGTGTGTATCTTGTCTTAAAGCAACAGCAAATGAATATTCCACAGTTCAACCTACTTCCCATATAAAAGTAGAGATGTTCAAACTGATAGTTTTGTCTCGTTTTCGGATTTTCGAATTTTTGAAAAATGCGAAAATTTCGAAAACTCATTTAAAATCTCTTTCCTCATGATCGGGCTGTTTTCGAGCTTTCGCAGGCTATTTTCGAGGGTTACCGAAATCGAACACTACTTTCAAGGGTTACCGATATCACAAATACGAGGGTTACCGAAATCAAGCTTGTACATTCGGGTTGGCAAAATCGGCACAAACATTCGAGGGTTACGAATCGATCGCTACTATTCGAGGGTTGATGGACTTACGATTTCGAGGTTACCAGGATTTCGTTCAATTATCGAGGTTACCGAAATCGATCCTCTACCTACGATACAAGTTTTTGTGGGTTACCACCGAAATCGATCCCACCTACGTACAAGTTTTCGTGGGTTACCGAATCGATCCCCACCTCGATACAAGTTTTCGGGGTTACCGAAATCGACCCCCACCTACGATACAAGTTTTTGAGGGTTACCGAAATATCCACTACTCCACTACGTACAAGTTTTCGTGGGTTACCGAAATCGATCCCCACCTACGATACAGTTTTTCGAGGGTTACCGAAATCGATCCCCACCTATGATACAAGTTTTTGTGGTTTACCGAAATCGATCCCCACCTACGATACAAGTTTTTCGAGGGTTACCGAAATCGATCCAGACTTTCGAGGGTTACCGAAAACGGCGATAAAAATCGAAACTCGGAAAATTCGAGTTTCGAAAAATCCAGGCTTTCCGAAAGTTTCATCGGGACTTTCGAAACCGCCGGAGTCGATTCGAAACTGGGTTCCATTAGAACCCAAAGTACATCTCTAATAGTAGTGAGCACTTGCTGTTTAACACCACAAGGTGGCGCGGTTTCCTAATTTTCCATTTTCATTTGACAGCCATACACTAACCATATGTTTGTCAATTCAATGCTCAATCTGTCATTCTCACACCAATACCTGGCCAGATTATGGTTTGTGTAAGACATTATAGCCATGAATTGGTCGTAAAATAATAAGGCTGGCAGTTTTTTAATGAGCTCAGAACGTTGGAAGGTAAGTGACACTAAAGCTCCTTCACAATCACCACCTTGAAGAATATCAGGTGAGGGACGTGGGCCAGAAGTACATTTATCAGCAAGTTCCGTGGGTTGTACCTTGCGAGTCTAGTGTTAGGTTTTTTTCTATCAAACCTGAAATATTTTTTTTAGAGATAAACATATCCTATATATTATACACAGGAGAGATTATACTAAGCCACATACAGTCGCACATGTTGGGGGGTGACCACCTAGAAGGCAAAGCAGCTACTGTAGAGCTTCCCTAGCTTTACCTTATTTGTTGCCAGCTAGGGCATCTTTTGGTGTAATGCACTGTTTCCCCCTGCTTTATCATAGAGCGGAGTCCGTTCAATGGCAGTTACACAGTAATACACCAAACTGCACAAATTCACTGCATTAAATGACCGATTAAAGTCAAATGTGAGACAATAGTTTGAAAAGTTCGAATGAAATACAATTAAAATATCAATGGTAACTTATTGTAAATGGCTGTGGGACCTGGGAAATGGTCTGGGAACATGTTCCAATATCCAGGACATTGGAAATCGATTTTACTCTCACGCGCGCAATTTCTCGCGTTCGAACATTTGAAAAGTATCCCCATGATGGCTCGCGGATTCGATAATCGTATTTACTCGCGTATTGGTATAATAACATTTACTCGCTGATTCGATAATTCGATATTCTCTCGCGTATTGGTATAATAGACATTTTCTTGCAGATTCGATATTCGATATTACCGCGTATTGTATAATAGACATTTTACTCACATATTCGATAATTCGATATTTACTCGCGTATTGGTATAATAACATTTTACACTCGCTGATTCGATAATTCGATATTTACTCACGTATTGTGTATAGATAAACATTTTACCTTGCAGATTTCGATAATTCGATATTTACTCGCGTATTGGGTATAATAGACATTTTACTCACATATTCGATAATTCCGATATTTACTACTGCGTATTGGTATAATGACATTTTACTCACATATGCGATAATTCGATATTTACTCGCGTATTGGTGTAAATAGACTTTTACTCGCTGATTCCGATAATTCAATATTTACTCGAGCATTGGTATAATGACATTTTAACTCACATATTCGATAATTCGATATTTACTCACGTATTGGTGATAATAGCACATTTTACTCCCATATTCGATAATTCATATTTACTTGCGTATTGGTATAATAGACTTTTACTCACATATTCTGATATTCGATATTTACTTGCGTATTGGTATATAGACATTTTACTCACATATTCGTTTATTCGATATTTACTCGCGTATTGGTATAATAGACATTTTACTCACTATTCGTTTATTCGATATTTACTCACGTATGGTATACATAGACCTTTTACTCACATATTCGATAATTCGTATTTACCGCGTATTGGTATATAGACATTTTACTCAAATATTCGATAATTCGATATTTACTCGCGTATTGGTATAATACATTTTACTCACATATTCGATAATTCGATATTTACTTGCTATTGGTATAAATAGACTTTTACTCACATATTCGTTTATTCGATATTTACTCGCGTATTGGTATAATAGACATTTACTCACATATTCGATAATTCTATATTTACTTGCGTATTGGTATAATAGACATTTACTCACATATTCGATAATTCGATATTTACTTGCGTATTGGTATAATAGACATTTTACTCGCATATTCGATAATTCGATATTTTACTCGCGTATTGGTATACTAGACATTTTACTCGCATATTCGATAATTCCATATTTACTCGCGTATCGGTATATAGACTTTTTACTCACATATTCGATAATTCGATATTTACTCGCGTATTGGTATAATAGACATTTTACTCGCATATTCGATAATTCGATATTTACTTGCGTATTGGTATAATAGACATTTTACTCGCATATTCGATAATTCGATATTTACATCTCGTATTGATAGAATAGACATTTTACTCGCATATTCGATAATTCCGATATTTACTCGCGTATTGTGTATAATAGACATTTTACTCACATATCGATAAATTCGTATTTAACTCGCTTTTGGTATAATAGACATTTTACTCGCATATTCGATAATTCGATATTTACTCGCGTATTGATATAATAGACATTTTACTCGCATATTCGATATTCGATATTTACTCGCGTATTGGTTAATAGACATTTTCTACCTCGCATTTCGATAATTCGATATTTACTCGCGTATCGGTATAATAGACATTTTACTCACTATTCGATAATTTCGATATTTAACTCGCGTATTGGTATAATAGACATTTTACTCACATATTCGATAATGCGATATTTACTCGCGTATTGGTATAATAGACATTTTAACTCACATATTCGATAATTCGATATTTACTCGCGTATTTGGTAATAATAGACATTTTAACTCACATATTCGTTTATCGATATTTACTCGCGTATTGGTATAATAGATATTTTTCTCGCATATTCGATAATTCATATTTACTCACGTCATTGGTATAATAGACTTTTTCTACTACATATTCGATAATTCGATATTTACTCCCGTATTGGTATAATAGTATTTTACTCACATATTCGCATAATTCGATATTTACTCGCGTATTGGTATAATAGACATTTTACTCACATATTCGTTTATTCGATATTTACTCGTGTATTGGTATAATAGACATTTTACTCCCGATATTCGTATTCGATATTTACTCCGTATTGGTATATAGACATTTTACTCGCATATTCGATAATTCGATATTACTCACGTATTGGTATATAGACATTTTATCTCACATATCGATAATTCGATATTTACTCGCGTATTGGTATAATAGACCATTTTCCTCCCATATTTCGATAATTCGATATTTACTCGCGTATTGGTTAATAGACATTTTACTCAATATTCGCAATAATTCGATATTACTCGCGTATTGATATAGACATTTTACTCGCATATTCGATAACGATATTTACTCTCGTTTGATAGAATAGACATTTACTCTTACTCGATTTCGATAATTCGATATTTACTCGCGTATTGGTATAATAGACTTTTACTTCACATTTCGATAATTCGATATTTACTCGCGTATTGGTATAATAGACATTTTACTTACTCGCATATTCGATAATTCGATATTTACTGCGTATTGTATAATAGACATTTTACTACTGCATATCGATAATTCGATATTTACTTGCTTATTGATTAATAGACATTTTACCTCGGCATATTCGATAATTCGATATTTACTCGCGTATTGGTATAATAGACATTTTACTCGCATATTCGATAATTCGATATTTACTACCGCGTATCGGTATAATAACATTTTACTCACATATTCGATAATTCGATATTTACTCGCGTATTGGTATAATAGACATTTTACTCACATATTCGATAATTCGTATTTACTCGCGTATTGGTATAATAGACATTTTACTCACATTTCGATAATTCGTATTATTACTTTACTCGCGTATTGGTTAATAGACATTTTACTCCATATTCGTTTATTCGATATTTACCTCGCGTATTGGTATAATAGATATTTTACTCGCATATTCGATATTTCGATATTTACTCACGTATTGGTATAATAGACATTTTACTCTCATATCGATAATTCGAATATTACTCGCGTATTGGTATAATAGATATTTTACTCACATATTCGATAATTCTGAAATTACTCGCGTTTGGTATATAGACATTTTACTCACATATCGTTATCGATATTTACTCGTGTATTGGTTAACTAGACATTTTACTCACATATTCGTTAATTCGATATTTACTCGCGTATTGGTATAATAGACATTTTACTCGCATATTCGTAATTCGATATTTAGTCACGTTTGGTATATAAGCATTTTATCACTATTCGCATAATTCGATATTTTACTCGCGTTATTGTATAAATCGACATTTTTCCTCCACATATTCATATTCGATATTTACTCGCGTATTGGTATAAATAGACAATTTTACTCACATATTCGCTATTCGATATTTACGTCGTCGTATGGGTATAATAGACACTTTTACTCACATATTCGATAATTCAAATATTTACTCGCGTATTGGTTATATACATTTTACTCACATATTCGATAATTCGATATTTACTCGCGTATTGATTAATATACATTTTGGACTCACATATTCGATAATTCGATATTTACTTCGCTATTGGTTAGATAATACATTTACTCCACATATTCGATAATTCGATATTAACTCGCGTATTGTATCATAGACATTTTACTCACAATATTCGATAATTCGATTTTATTTACCCGCGAGTGGGGTTAATAGACATTTTAACTCCATTTCGATATTCGATATTTACATCCGAATTTGGTATAATAGACATTTTACTCGCATATTCGATAATTCGAGTATTTCTCGTCGTTGGTATAATGAACATTTTACCACATATTTCGATATTCGATATTTACTCGCGTATTGGTATAATAGACATTTTACTCCAATATGATAATTCATATTTAGGATTTGCGTATTGATATAATAGAACATTTTACTCACGATATTCGTTTATCGATATTCTTTACTTGCGATTGATATATAGACCTTTTACTCACATATTCGCATATTCTATATTAACTCCGTTTTGTAAAATTTAATAGACTTTTATACTCACATTATTCGTTTATTCATTTACTACGCGTATTGGTAGATAGACATTTTACTCACATATTATCGATATTCTGATATTACTCGCGTATTGGGTTATATAGACATTTACTCACATATTCGATAATTCGATATTTACTTGCGTTATTGGTATAATAGACATTTTACATTTTAACTCACTATTCTGTTTCTATGATTTTACTCGCGTATTGGTTAATAGACATTTTTACTCTCCATATCCGTTAATTTGAATTTACTCGCGTATTGGTATAAATAGACTTTTACTCCCTATTCTATATTCGATATTGACTTTCGTATTGGTATAATAGACATTTTACTCACATATTCGATATCTCGATATTTACTGCTGTATTGGTATAAATAGACATTTTCTCACTATTCGTTTATTCGTATTTACTCGCGTATTGGTATAATAGACATTTCTCACATTATTCTGTTAATTTGTATTTACTACATCTCGCTTATTGGTATAGATATACCTTGTACTCACATATTCGATATTCGATATTTACTTGCGTATTGGTATAATAGACATTTACTCACTATTTCGTTTATTCGATATTTACTTACTCGTCGTTTGGTAATAATAGACATTTTACTCACATTTCCGTAATTTGATATTTGATATTTACTCGCGTATTGGTATAATAGACATTTTACTCACATATTCGAATCGATATTTACTTGCGTAATTGTATAATAACATTTTAACTCACATATTCGATAATTCGTATATTTACTCGCGTATTGGTAATAATAGAATATTTTACTCTCATATTCGATAATTCGATATTTACTTGCGTATTGGTATAAAGGATACATTTATACTCACATAGTCGATAATTCGATATTTACTTTACTCGCGATTGGTATAATAGACATTTTACACCCACTACTTCTCACTCTCCTTCTAGCGCCACATTTACTCTCCCCCATTCTTCGCGTAACTACCATATTCTTCTGCCAGTGCTGCACCTCCGACTCCCCCCTGATATCCTACATCCATTCTTTCCCCCTCAACATCTCCCCTCCACATATTCGATTTATTCGATATTTACTCCGCGTAATTGGTATAATAGACTACTATTTCGTTATCTTACTCCTAGAAAGCATTTACTCATATTCGTTTTATTCGATATTACTCGCGTATTGGTATATATGAATTTTATACTCACATATTCCTCGATATCGATATTTACTCGCGTATTGGTATAATAGACATTTTAACTCACATATTCGATGATTTTATACTTTACTTAACTCGGTATTGGTATAATAGAACAGTTTTTACTCTACATATTCGATATTCGATATTTACTCACTTATTGGTATAATAACGATTTTATCACTATTCGCAATTTCATTTACTCGCGTATTTGGTTATAATAGACATTTTTACCACTATGCGATATTCCTATTTTACTCGCTAGTTGGTATAATACCTTTTACTCACATATTCATATTCGATTATTTACTCCGTATTGGTCATAATAGACATTTTACTCACATATTTCCGATAATTCGATCATTTACCTCGCGTATGGGTATAATAACATTTACCACATATTCGATAATTCGATATTTCTCACGTAATTGGTATAATAGACCATTTTACTCACATATATAGATAATCTTATTTTACTCATGCACGTTTTTGGTATACATAGACATTTAACTCTCACATATTCTGATATATTCGATATTTTACTCACGTATTGGTATAAGATGCATTTTACTCACATATTAGATAATCGATATTTTACTCGCGTATTGATATAATGACATTTTCTCACATATCTCGATAATCCGATATTACTCGCGTCTTGGTATAATAGAACATTTTACTCACATATTCGATAATTCGATATTACTCTCGCGTATTGGTATAATAGACCTTTTACTCACATTTCTTTTTCGTATTCTTTACTCGCGCTTTGTATAATAGACATTTTACTCACACTATTGATAATTCGATATTTACTCGCGTAATTGGGTAGAATAGACATTTTACTCACATATTCGTAATACTCGAATGGTACTTGCGTATTGTGATAAGACATTTTACTCACATATTCGTTTTTATTCGGATATTTACTCGCGTATTGGTATACATCGAACTTTTACTCACAATTCGTTTTTCGATTTACCTTCTCGCAGTATTGGTAGATATACATTTACTCCACATATCGATAATTAAATTATTTACTCTCGTATTGGTATAATATGACATTTTACTCACATCATTCGATATTTACTCGTCGTATTGGTATAGATAGACATTTTTCACTTCACATTATAGATAATTCGATTTTACTATGCGTATTGGTATAATCAGACATTTTACTCACATATTCGAATAATTCTATATTTACTGGCGTATTGTATAATAGACTTTACCACATATTCGATAAGTCGATATTTACTCTGCGTATGTATAATAGAACATTTTACTCTCACATATTCGTTTTATTCGATTATTCTATCCGTATTTGGTATAATAGACATTTTTACTCACATATTACTATCATTCGATATTTACCTCACGGTATTGGTATAATAGACAATTTTACTCACATTAGATAATTCGATATGTTTACTCAAGTTTTGGTATACATAGACATTACTACTCACATAATTCCGATAATTCGATATTACTCACGTATTGGGTATATAGACATTTTAACTCCACATATGTAGATAATTCGATATATTTACTCTGCGTATTGAATATAATAGACTTTTACTCACATATTCGATAATCGTATTTTACTCGCGTATTGGTATATAGACATTTACTCACATATGTCGATAATTCGATTTATTTACTCGCGTATGGTCATAATAGACATTTTTACTCACATATTCGTTTATTCTGATATTTACTCGCGTTTGGTATATAGACATTTACTCACATATTATATAATCCGATATTACTCGCGTCATTGGTATAATAGACATTTACTCACATATTCGTAATTCTATATTAATAACTTGCGTTTGGTCAATAGACATTTACCTCACTATTCGTTTTATTCTGATATTTACTCTGCGTATTGGTAATAAATTAGACATTTTACTCACATATTCGTTTATTTCGATATGTTACTCGCGTATTGGTTAATAGACATTTTACGTACTATTCGATAATTGAATATTTACTCGCGTATTGGTATATAGTACTTTAACTCACATATTCGATATTTCTACTCGCGTATGGTATAAAGTAACATTTAACTCACATATTATTAATTCGATATTTTACTTGCGTATTGGTATAAAGACATTTTACTCACATTTGATAATTCGATATTTACTGGCGTATTGGTATAAATAGCTTTTTACTCCATATTCGAATGTCGATATTATACTCCGTATTGGTATAAATACATTTTATTACCGCATATTCGTTTATTTCGCATATTAACTCTGCGTTTTGGTATAATAGACATTTTACTCATAGTATTCATAATTCGGATATTTACTTGCGTATTGGTATATATAGACACTTTTACTCACATATTCGATAATTCGATATTTCTCGCGTATTGGTATCATAGACATTTTACTCACATATTCCGATAATTCGATATTTTCCTCGCGTATTGGTATAACTGATATTTTACTCATATTCGATAATCCGCGTATATTTACTACGCCGTATTGGTATAATAGACATTTTAACTCACATATTCGTTTATTCGATATTTACTCGTGTTTGGTATATAACATTTTACTCACATATTCGTTATTCGACTATTTACTCGCGTATTGTAAAGAAATTTTTAACTCGCATATTCGATAATTCGATATTTACTCACGTATTGGATAATAGACATTTTACTCACTATTCGAATATTCCGATATTTACATCGCGTATTTGTAGTATCAGAACATTTGAACTCACATATTCGTATTCGATATTTACTCGCGTTTGGGTATAATAGCACATTTACTCACATATTCGTAATTCCGATATTTACTAAATCGGCGTATTGATATATAGACATTTACTCGCATTCGTAATTCGATATTTACTCTCGTATTGATAGAATAGACTTTAAACCCGTCGCATATCGTATCGATATTTAACGTTCGTCGCGTATTGGTATAATAGACTTATCCATTTTCGAACGTATTTACTCCTATTTATACATTATCATTTCGATAATTCGATATTTTTACTCGCTATTGTATAGTGACTTTACTCGCATATTCGATAATCGATATTTTACTCGCGTATTGGTATAATAGACATTTTTACATCCATATTCGAAATTCGAATTTACTCTTCGCGTATGAGTAATACTAGACATTTACTACACTCGCTATTCGAACTATTCGCTATTTACCTCGTATTGGTATCATAGACATTTTACTCGACATATTCATAATCGATATTTACTCTCCTGCGTATCGGTATAATAGAATTTTACTCACAATTTCAGATCATGCGATATTACTCGCGTATGTTAAATAGACCTTTTACTCACTATTCGAATAATTCGATATTTCCTCGCGTATGGTATAATAGACATTTTACTCACATATTCGTAATTGATTACTACATTCGCGATGTAATAATAACTCTCAGCTGTTATTATCGATTCTGCTTGTATAAATAGATATTTATTTACTCGCATATTCGATAATTCTATTTACTACTCACGTATTGTATAATAGACATTTTACTCTCATATTCGATAAATTCGATTCTTTTACTCGCGTATTGGTATATAGATATTTTACTCACATATTCGATCAATTCGATATTTACTCGCGTATTGGTATCATAAGCCATTTTACTCACATATTCGTTATTTCGATATTTTACTCGTGTATTGGTAATATAGACATTTTACTCACATATTCGTTAATTCGATATTTACTCGCCCGTATTGGTATATAGCAGTTTACTCGCATATTCGATAATTCGATATTTAGTCACTATTGGTATAAGTATGACATTTTACTCAGCATATTCGATAATTCCGTATATTTACTCCGCGTATTGGTATACTAGACTTTCTCACATATTCATAATTCGATATTTCACTCGCGATTGGTATAATCAGACATTTTCACCAGAACTATTTCGATAATTCGATATTACCTGCGTATTGGTATAATAACATTTTACTCACATATTCGATAATTTCGATATTACTCGCGATTGGTATAACGACATTTACTCACCATATTTCGATAATATCGATATTTACTCGCTATTTGATATAATAGACATTTTCCTCACATATTCGATAATTCGTATTTACTCGCGTATTGGTATAATAGACATTTTACTCACATATTCGAAATTCATATTTACCTCGCGTATTGGTTATAATAGTACCTGACCTCACATTCAATATTCGACTATTCCATATTACCCGCGTATTGTTATACATAAGACATTTTACTCACAATTTATGCCGATAATTCGATATTTAACTCACATATTGGTATAATAGACTTTGACTCGCATATTCCGATAACTCGATATTACTACGCGTATTAGGTATAATCAATTTTACTCCAATAAAAATTCGATTCCGATATTACGTATTTACTCGCGTATTGGTATAATAGAACAATTTTACTCTCACATATTCGATAATTCGCTACTTTACTTGCTATGATATAATAGACATTTTCTCACATATTCGTTAATATATTCGTATTTACTTGCGTATTGAATATATCAGACATTTTACTCACATATTCGATATTCGATATTCTATCTCGCGTATTGGTATAATAGAATTTGTACCCACATGATTCGTTTTATTCGATATTTATCTCGCGTATTGGTATAATAGACATTTTACTCACCTTTCGATATTCGATATTTCTGCGTATTGGGTATAATAGACTTTTACTCACGGCATATCGATAATTCGATATTTACTTGCGGATTTGTTATAATGACTTTATAACTCACATATCGTTTATTCGATATTTACTGTCGCGTATGGTATAATAAACATTTACTCACATAATTCGTAATTTCATTTTACTCGCTATTGTTATAATAGAACATTTTTACTCATCATATTCGATTATCGATATTTACTTGCGTATGTGGTATAATAGACTTTCTCCACATATTCGATAATTCGATATTACTACTGCGTATTGGTATAATAGACCATTTTACCTTCACATTTCGTTATTCGATATTTTACTCGGCGTATTGGTATAATAGACATTTTACTCACATATTCGTTAATTGATATTTCCTACTCGCGTCATTGTAATAATAGACATTACTCACTATTGAATTCGAATATTTACTTGCGTCATTGGTACTAATAGACATTTTACTCACATTCGTTTATTCGCTATTTTAATCTCGCGTATTGGATAATACATTTTAACTCACATAATTCGTTAATTTTGAGTATTTACTCGTGCGTATTGGTAAATAGACATTTTTACTCACATATTCGATAATGTCGATTTTACTCTTTGCGTAGTGGTATAATAACTTTTACTCACTATTCGATAATCGATATTTACTCGTGCTTATTGGTATAATGATATTTACTCTCATATTCGATAATTCGATATTTACTTGCGTATTGGTAAATCACATTTTACTCACATATTCGTAATTCGATATTACTCGCGTATTGGATATAGACATTTTACTCACATATTCGATAATTCGATTTTTAATCGCGGGGTCAAAACTTGGTATAATACGACATTTACTCACTCTTCGTTTTATTCATATTCTACTCGCGTATTGGTATATAGACTTTACATCACATTTCGTTTATTCGATATTTACTCGCGTATTGGTATAATAGACATTTACTCACCACATATTCGTATTCGATATTTTCTCGCGTATTGTATAATAGACTTTTTCTCACATATTCGATAATTTGATATTTACTCTCAGTTTGGTATAATAGACATTTTATAACCACATATTCGTATTCGATAATTACTCACGTATTTGTTAAATAGCCATTTTTACTCACATATTGATAATTCGTACTTTACTTCGCGTATTGTATGATATACATTTTACTCCATATTCGATATTCGATATTTACTCGCGTATTGGTATAATAGACATTTTACTCACATATTCGATTTTCGATATTTACTCGCGTATTGGTATAAATAGCATTTTACTCCATATTCGAATAATTTCGATATTTACCTCGGCTTATTGGTATAATAGACATTTATTCTCACTATTCGATAATTCGTATATTTATCACGTATTGGATAATAGACATTTAATCACATATTATTAAAAGAAATTCGATATTTACTCACGTTTGGTAACTAACATTTTAACTCACATATTCTCTATATTCTATTTACTCACTTATTGGTATAATAGACATTTTACTCACTATTAGATTAATTCGATATTTACACTCGTCGTATTGATATAATAGACATTTTACTCACATATTCGATAATTCGATATTTACTCCGTTATTGGTATAAGAAGACTTTTACTCACATATTCGCAATCTCGATATTTACTCTGCGTATTGGTATAATAGACTTTTACTCACATTTTTTAATTCTGTATTACTTTTGTATTACTCGCGTATTGGTATAATAGACTTTTACTCACATATTAATAATGCGAGATTTAACCGCGTATTGGTATAATGACCTTTTACTCAACATCATTCGATATTCGATATTTACTTGCGTATGTGTATATAGACATTTTACTCCCTATTCGTTTATTTACGATATTTACTACTCGCGTATTGGTAAATAGACATTTTACCACATATTCGTTTATTCTATATTTACTCGCGTATTGGTAATAAAGGACATTTTTACTCACATATTCGATAATTAGATATTTACTCGCGTATTGGTATAACTAGACTTTTACTCACATATTCGATTTTACATCGTCGTATTGGTAAGATAGACCTTTTACTCACATTATGATAATTCGTATTACTTGCTTATTTGGTATATAGACATTTTACTCACATATTCGATAATTGATTTTACTGTGCGTAGTGGTATAACGACATTTTACTCACATATTCGATAATTCGATATTTACTCGCGTATTGGTATATAGAACATTTTACTCACACTATTCGTTATTCATATTTACTCGCGTATTGGTATACAAGACATTCCGTTACTCACATATTCGATAATTCGATATTCTTCCACGTATTGTATATAACATTTTACTCACATATTAGATATTGATTTACCACGTTTTGGTATAATAACATTTTACTCACATATTCGATAATTCGATATTTCCATCACGTATTGGTATAATAGACATTTTACTCACTATTAATATTCCGATATTTACTCCGCGTATTGATATAATAGACATTTTTCTCACATATTCGATAATTCTATATTTCCTCGCGTATTGGTATAATAGACATTTTTACTTACTCACATATTCGATAATTACGATATTTACTCGCGTATTTGGTATAATAGACATTTTACTCACATATTCGTTTATTGATATTTACTCATCGTATTGGTATAATAGACATTTTAACCACATATTAGATAATTCGATATCTACTCGCGTATTGGTATAATAGACATTTTACAACTTTTTTTTTTTTTTACGCACATTTCGATAATTCGATATTTACTTGCGTATTGGATCATAAGACATTTTACTCCTCACATATTCGTTTATATCGATATTTACTCGCTTTGGTATATAGACATTTTACTCACATCTTCGTTTATTCGATATTGCTCGCGTATTGGTATAATAGACATTTTACTCACATATTCGATAATTAGAAGATATTTATCGCGTATTGGTAATAATAAGACATTTTACTCACATATTCGATATTTACTCGCGTATTGGTATAATAGACATTTAAACTCACATATTAGATACTTCGATATTTACTTTCGTATTGTTATAATTATGACATTGTACTCACTATTCGATAATTCGATATTTATGGCGTATTTGGTATAGAATAGCATTTTAACTCACCATATTCGATCATTCGATATTTACTTTCGTATTGGGTATATAGACATTTTACTCTCTATTCGTTTATTCATATTTTGAGCATTTACTTGTCGTAGTTGTGGTATAATAGACATTTTACTCATATAATTCGATAAGTTCGATATTTACTTGCGATTGGTATAATAGACATTTTACTCACGATATTGGCGATAATTCGATATTTCTTTTAACCTTTACTCGCGTATTGGGTATAATAGACATTTTACTCACAATATTCGATAATTCGATCTTTTCTCGCTATTGGTATAATGATTTTTACTCACATATCGATAATTCGATCTTTACTCGTATTGGTATAATAGACATTTTACTCACTATTCGTTTATTTCGATATTTATCGTGTATTGGTATAATAGACATTTTACTCACATATTCGTTAATTTCGATATTTACTTGCGTATTGTATAAATAGACATTTTACTCGCATATTCGATAATTCGATATTTACTCACGATTGGTATCATAGACCTTGTTACTCACTATTCGATAATTCGATATTTACTCGCGTATTGGTATAATAGACATTTTACTCACTATTCGATAATTCGATATTTACTCGCGTATTGGTATAATAGACATTTTACTCACATATTCGTAATTGCATATTTACTCAGCGTATTGATATAAGGACATTTTACTCGCATATTCGATAATTCGATATTTACCTACTCTCGTATTGATCGAATAGACATTTTACCGCGCATATTCGATATTCGATATTTACTCGCGTATTGGTAATATAGAGACATTTTCTCACATATTCGTAATTCCGAATTAATTTACTCGCGTATTGGTATAATAGACATTTTGACTCCGCATATTCCGATAATTCGATATTTACTCGGCCTTGTGGTATAATAACATTTTTCCTCGATATTCGATATTCGATATTTACTTGCGTTGATATAATAGCATTTACTCGCATATTCGATATTCGATATTTACTACTCGCGTATTGGTATAATAGACATTTTACTCGATATTCGATAATTCGCTATTTACGCGGTATCGGTATAAAGCCATTTTACTCACTATCGATAATTCGATATTTACTCGCGTATTGGTATAATAGAACATTTTAAATCACATATTCGATAATTCGATATTTACTCGCGTATTGTTATAAATGGACAGTTACTCACATATTCGATCATTCGATATTTACTCGCGTATTGGTAACTAGACAATTTTACTCACATAGTCGTTATTCGATATTTACTTTACTCGCGTATTGGTATCATAGTATTTACTACTCGCATATTCCGATATTCGATATTTACTCACGTATTGGTTAATGACATTTTACTCTCATCTTCGATAATTATCGATATGTACTCCTCGTATGGTATAATGATATTTTACTCACATATTCGATAATGCGATCTTTACTCGCGTATGGTATAATAGACATTTTATCACATATTCGTTTATTCGATATTTACTCGTGTATTGGTATGATAGACTTTTACTACACATATTCGTTAAATTCGATATTTACTCGCGTATTGTGTATAATGACATTTTAACTCGCATATTCGAAATTCGATATTTTACTCACGTATTGGTATAATAACATTTTTACTCACATATTCGATATTCGATATTTACTTTACTCTCGTATTGGTATAATAGACATTTTTACTCACATATTCGATAATTCGCTATTTACTCGCGATTGTAATAAAAATAGCCATTTTACTTTTTACTCACATAATTCGATAATTCGATATTACTCGCGTATTGGATAATAGATAGAAGACAATTTTACTCTCAACATATTCGATCATTCGATATTTACTCGCGTATGGTATCATAGACCATTTTCTCACATATCGCTAATTCGATATTTACTCGCGTATTGATATAATAGACATTTTACTCACATATTCTAAATTCGATATTTACTCGCGTATTGGTATAATAGACATTTTTTACTCACTATTCCGATAATTCATAGTTTAACTCGCGTATGGTTATAATAGACATTTTTACTCACATATTCGATAATTCGAGTTTACCCCTTATTGGTATAATAGACATTTTACTCACATATTCGATAATTCGATATTTACTCACATATTGGGTATAATAGACTTTTACTCGCATATCGATAATATCGATATTTACACTCCGTATGGATAATGAGACATTTACTTACTCACATATTCATATTCGATATTTACTCGCGTATTGGTATTAGACATTTACTCACATATTCGATAAATCGTATTTACTGCGTATTGAATATAATGACATTTTACTCACATATTGGGTTATTCGATATTTTACCTTGCGTATTGATATAATAGACATTTTACTCACATATTCGATTATTCGTATTTACTCGCTTATTGTATAATAGACTTTTACTCACATATTCCGTTTATTATTTCGATATTTACTCGCGTATTGGTATAATAGACAATTTTACTCACATATTCAGTATTGCGATATTTACTTGTCGCTTATTGGTATATAGACTTTTACTCACATATTGATAATTCATATTTACTTGCGTATTGGTATAATACATTTTACTCACATATTCTTTATTCGATATTTACTCGCGTATTGGATATCAGACTTTTTCTCACATATTCGTAATTTGATATTTTACTCGCGTATTGTATAAATAATTGTACGCACATAGTCGATATCGATATTACTTGCGTATTGGTATAATAGACACTTTTACTCACATTTCGATAATTCATATTTACTTGCGTATTGGTCTCAAGAAGCATTTTACTCACAATTCTTTATTCGATATTTCTCGCGTATTTGTATAATAGACATTTTACTTCACATATTCCGTTATTTGATATTTACTTTACTCGCGGATTGGTATAAATAGACATTTTACTCACATATTCGATATTCTTATTTAACTTGCGTATTGGTTATAATAGAGACATTTTACTCACATATTCGTATTCGATATTTACTCGCAGTATGGTATATAGACATTTTAACTCACATCTTCGTTAATTTGATTTTACTACTCGCGTATGGGTATACTAGACATTTTCTACTTCCACATATCGATAATTCGATATTTACACTTGCGTATTGGTATATAGACATTACTCACATATTCGATAATTTTCGCTATTTACTACACTCGCCGTATTGGTATAATAGATATTTTACTCTCATTTCGGATAATTCGATATGTACTTGCGTATTGGTTAATGACATTTTACTCACAATATTCGATAATTCGATATTTACTACTCGCGTATTGGTCTAATAGACTTTTCTCACATATTCGTAATTCGATATTTACATCGCGTATTGGGTTATAGACATTTACTCACCATATTCGTTTATTTCGGGGATGGAAACAGATTGAGTTCTATTAACATTAGATCACACTGTTCTAGTCACATGTTATGTTTCTCCCTTTTATACTGATTATATACAGAACAGTGTGATCCAACCAGGGACCTATCACTGATATTCCTATCACTAGAAGGTATCACACACTTTACCAGGGGATGGAGACAGATTGAGTTCTATTAACATTAGATCACACTGTTCTAGTCACATGTTATGTTTCTCCCTTTTATACTGATTATATACAGAACAGTGTGATCCAACCAGGGACCTATAACTGATATTCCTATCACTAGAAGGTATCACACACTTTACCAGGGGATGGAGACAGGTTGAGTTCTATTAACATTAAATCACACTGTTCTAGTCACATGTTATGTTTCTCCTTTTATACTGATTATATACAGAACAGCTGTATATTACACTTAAAGTAAAACATGGACTGCCCTGCTAGCTGTTTATTACACTTACACAAGTATTATAAATGCTGCCAAGACAAGTGATGCCCAATGACTGACAATTGGTTCCTGTATGTATGGCTGTTCGGTCGGGCCCTGTTATCGATTAGACCCGGCAGATCATCATTAATGCATGACCGAACCTCCGTACATGAACCAATTGTGAGCCATAATGATCATTCATCGGGCATTGCGGGTCTCGGTTGCAATCATAAGTGTGTATCTTGCTTAAAGCAACAGCAAATGAAAATATTCCACAGTTCACCCTACTTCCCCATATAGTAAGTAGAGATGTTCGAAACTGATGAGTTTTGTCTCGTTTTCGGATTTTCGAATTTTTGAAAAAATGCGAAAATTTCGAAAACTCATTTAAAATCTCTTTCCTCATGATCGGGCTGTTTTCGAGCTTTCGCAGGCTATTTTCGAGGGTTACCGAAATCGAACACTACTTTCAAGGGTTACCGATATCACAAATACGAGGGTTACCGAAATCAGCTTGTACATTCGAGGGTTGGCAAAATCGGCACAAACATTCGAGGGTTACCGAAATCGATCGCTACTATTCGAGGGTTGATGGACTTACGATTTCGAGGGTTACCAGGATTCGTTCAATTATCGAGGGTTACCGAAATCGATCCCTACCTACGATACAAGTTTTTGTGGGTTACCGAAATCGATCCCCACCTACGATACAAGTTTTCGTGGGTTACCGAAATCGATCCCCACCTACGATACAAGTTTTCGAGGGTTACCGAAATCGATCCCCACCTACGATACAAGTTTTTGAGGGTTACCGAAATCGATCCCCACCTACGATACAAGTTTTCGTGGGTTACCGAAATCGATCCCCACCTACGATACAAGTTTTCGAGGGTTACCGAAATCGATCCCCACCTATGATACAAGTTTTTGTGGGTTACCGAAATCGATCCCCACCTACGATACAAGTTTTCGAGGGTTACCGAAATCGATCCATACTTTCGAGGGTTACCGAAAACGGCGATAAAAATCGAAAACTCGGAAAATTCGAGTTTCGAAAAATCCAGGCTTTCCGAAAGTTTCATCGGGACTTCGAAACCGCCGGATTCGATTCGAAACTGGGTTCCATTAGAACCCAAAGTACATCTCTAATAGTAAGTGAGCACTATGCTGTTTAACACCACAAGGTGGCGCGGTTTCCTAATTTCCATTTTTCATTTGACAGCCATACACTAACCATATGTTTGTCCAATTCAATGCTCAATCTGTCATTCTCACACCAATACCTGGCCAGATTATGGTTTGTGATAGACATTATAGCCATGATATTGGTCGTAAAATAATAAGGCTGGCAGTTTTCTAAATGGCTCAGGAACGTTGGAAGGTAAGTGACAACTAAAGCTCCTTCACAATCCACCAACTTGAGAGATATCAGGGCCTGAGGGAACGTGGGCCAGAAAGTACATTTATCAGCAGAGTTCCGTGGGTTGTACCTTGCGAGGTCTAGGTGTTAGGTTTTTTTCTATCAAACCTGAAATATTTGTTTAGAGATAAACATATCCTATATATTATACACAGGGAGAGATGTATCACTAAGCCACATACAGTGGCGCACATGTTAGGGGGGTGACCACCTAGGAAGGCAAAGCAGCTACTGTAGAGCTTCCCTAGCTTTACCTTATTTGTTGCCAGCTAGGGCATCTTTTGGTGTAATGCAGTGTTTCCCTGCTTTATCATAGAGCGGAGTCCGTTCAATGGCAGTTACACAGTAATACACCAAACTGCACAAATTCACTGCATTAAATGACCGATTAAAGTCAATGTGAGACAAATAGTTTGAAAAGTTCGAATGAAATACAATTAAAATATCAATGGTAACTTATTGTAAATGGCTGTGGGACCTGGGAAATGGTCTGGGGAACATGTTCCAATATCCAGGACATTGGAAAATCGATTTTACTCTCACGCGCGCAATTTCTCGCGTTCGAACATTTGAAAAGTATCCCATGAATGGCTCGCGGATTCGATAATTCGATATTTACTCGCGTATTGGTATAATAGACATTTTACTCGCTGATTCGATAATTCGATATTTACTCGCGTATTGGTATAATAGACATTTAATCGGAGTAATAATCGAATAACTAATATGAGAGTAAAATCTTCATTATACCAATAGCGGAAATATCGAAATTATCGAAATAGTGAGTAAAATGTCTATTATAAATACCAAATATTCTTCGCAATTGTAGTTAAAGTCGACATTAATGGAGTAAATATCAAATTAATGGTACTGATACATAGGATGTGAATAGTAGAAGTGTCCTTTATACCCATACGCAAGTACATATCGAATTTATCGAATATGTGAGTAAAATGTCTATTATACCAATACGCGAGCTAAAATACAATTAACGAATATGTGAGTAAATGTCATATCCAATACCGAGTAATATCGATAAACGATGTATAATGATATTACACGAATAATATCAACGATATGTGAGTAAAATGTCTATTTTATCGAATCCAATAGCAAAGTAAATATCGAATTCGAATATGTGAGAATGATATAATTATATACAAGCAAGTAATATCAATTAACGAATATGTGAGTAAAATGTCTATTATACCAATACGCCAGTAAATATCGGAATATACGAATATGTTGTAGTAAAATGTCTATATACCCAATACGGTCGAGTAAAAATATCGAATACGAAATGTGAGTAAAATGTCTATTATACCAATACCGCGAGTAAATATCCGAAAACGAATTGGAGCAAATGTTATTCACAATACGCAGTAAAAAATCGACAAATCGATAGTGAATAAAAAATGTCTATTATACCAATACGCGAGTAAATATCCGAATACGACATATGTGAGTAAAATGTTTTCTATTATATCCAATAGCGCGAGTAATGAAATATCGAATTTCGAATATGTGAGTAAAATGTCTTTATAACCAATACGCGAGTAATATCGAAATACGAATATGTGAGTAAAATGTCTATATACCAATACGCGAGTAAATATCAATTATCGAATATGTGAGTTAAAATGTCTATTATACCAATACGCAGTAACATCGAATTATCGAATATTGATAAATGTCTATTAGTCAAATAGCCAAGTATATAATATCGAATTATCGAATACTGTGAGTAAAATGTCTATTATACCAATACGCGAGTAAATATCGAATATCGAATATGTAGTAAATGTCTATTAACTACCATACGCAGTAAATATCGAATTATCGAATATGTGAGTAAAAATGTCTATTATACCATACGCGCAGTAGTAAAATTATATTCGCATTATCAATATCGAATCTGAGTAAAATGTCTATATACCATACGCGAAGTAAATATCGAATATGTGAGTAAAATGTCTTTTATACCATACGCGAGTAAATACTAATTATCGAATATGTGAGTAAAAGTCTATCTATACCAATACGCGATAATATCGAATAACGAATATGTGAGTAAAATGTTCTATTATCCAATACGCGAGTAAATATCGAATAGCGAATATGTGAGTAAAATGTTCTATTACCAATACGCAGTAAATATCGAATTATCGAAATGTGAGTAAAATGTCTATTATACCAATACGGCGAGTAAATATCGAATTATCTAATAGTGAGTAAAATGTCTATTATAAAACCAATACGCGTGTAAAGTAGTCGAATAAACGACATATGTGAGTAAAATGTCTATTATACCAATACGGGGGTATATATATCGAATTAATCGAATATGTGAGTAAATGTCTATTATACCAATACGCCGAGTAAATATCGAATTATCGAATATGTGATGTAAAATGTCTATTATACCATACGCGAGTAAATATCGAATATCGAATATGTGAGTAAAATGTCTATTATACCAATACGCGAGTAAATATCGAATTATCGAATATGGAGTAAATGTGCTATATACCAATACGCGGTAAATATCGAATTATCGAATATGTGAGTAAAATGTCTATTATACCAATACGTGAGTAAATATCGAATTATCGAATATGTGAGTAAATGTCTATTATACCATATACGCGAGTAAAATTATCGAATAACGAAAATATGTGAGGTAAAATGTTCTATTATACCAATACGCGAGTAAATATCGAATTACGAATATGTGAGTGTAAAAGTCTATATACCAATACGCGAGAAATATCGAATTATCGAATATGTGAGTAAAATGTCTATATACCAAGTACGCATAGTAAATATCGAATTATCAATATGTGAGTAAAATGTCTATTATAACCATACGCGAGTAAATATAAATTATCGAATATGTGAGTAAAAATGTCTATTTACCAATACGCGAGTAATATCGAATTATCGACATTATGAGAGTAAAATCGTCTATTATAACCAATACGCGATGTAAATATCGAATATCGATATGTGAGTAAAAGTCTATTATACCAATGACGCGAGTAAATATCTATACGAATATGTGAGTAAAAATGTCTATTATACCAATACGCGAGTAAATATCGAATTATGAATATGTGAGTAAAATGTCTATTATTACCAATACGCGAGTAAATATCGAATAATACGAATATGTGAGTAAAATGTCTATTATACCAATACGCGAGTAACATATCGAATTAACGATATTGAGTAAATGTCTATGTATACAATACGCGATTAATATCGAATTACGAATATGTGAGTAAAATGTCTATTATACCAATACGCGAGTAAATATCGAATACGAATATGTGAGTAAAATGTCTATTATACCAATACGCGAGAATATCGAATTCTCAATATGTAGTAAAATGTCATTATACCAATACGCGAGTAAATATCGATATCGAATAATGTTGAGTAAAAAATGTCTATTATAACATACGCAAACGTGAAGTAAATATCGAATGTTAATCGAATATGTGAGTTAAAATGTCTATTATACAATACGCAATGATAATAATCGAATTATCGAATATGGAGTAAAATGTCTATTTCTACCAATAAGCGAGTAAATATCGAAGTATCGAATAGTGAGTAAATGTCTATTATCCAAATACGCATAACATCGAATATCGAATTTGTGGAGTAAATGTCTATTATACCAATACGCGAGTAAATATCGAATATCGAAATTGTAGTAAATGTCTATTATACCAATACGCGAGTAAATATCGAATATACGAATATGTGGTTAGTAAAATGTCTATTATATACCATACGCAAGTAAATATCGAATTATCGAATATGTGAGTAAAATGTTCTATTATACCAATACGCGTCAAGTAAATATCAATATCTGAATATGTGAGTAAAATGTCTATTATACCAATACGCGAGTAGTAAATATCGAGATATCGAATATGCTGAGTAAAATGTCTATTATACCAATACCGAGTAAAATCGAATACGAATATGTGGTAAAATGTCTATTATACCAATACGCGGAGTAATATCGAATAAAGATTGTGAGTAAATGTCTATTATACCAATACGCGAGTAAATATCGAATTATCGAATATGTGAGTAAAAGTCTATTATACCAATCGCGAGTAAATATCGAATTAATCGAATATGTGAGTAAAATGTCTATTATAAAATACGAGTAATATCGAATTATCGAAATATGATATAAATTCTATTATACCAATACGCGAGTAAATATACGAATTATCGAATATGTGAGTAAATGTCTATTATACCAAACGCAAGTAAATATCGAATTATCGAATATGGAGTAAAATGTCTATTATACCAATACGCGAGTTAAATATCGAAATTACGAATATGTGGTAAAAATGTCTATTATACCATACGCGAGTAAATATCGAATTATCGAATATCGTGAGTAAAATGTCTATTATACCAATACGCAGTAAATATCGAATATGAATAGTGAGTAAAATGTCTATGATACCAATCACGCGAGTATAATATCAAATTAACGAATATTGAGTAAAATGTCTATATACCAATACGCGAGTAAATATCGAATAAACGAATATGTGTAGTAAAATGTCTATTGACACAATACGCAGTAAATATCGAATTATCGAATATGTGAGTAAAATGTCTATTATACAATACGCAAGTAAATATCGAATATCGAATATGTTAGTAAAATGTCCTATTATACCTACGCGAGTAAATATCAATTACGAATATGTGAGAGTACAATGTCTATATATCCAATACGCGAGTAAATACTCGAATAAACGAATATGTGAGTAAAATGTCTATATACCAATACGGCAAGTAAATATCGAATTATCGAATATTGTGAGTAAAATGTCTATTAATAACCATACGCGAGTAAATATCGATATCGTAATATTGTGAGTAAAAATGTCTATTATACCAATACGCGAGTAAATATCGAATAACGAATATGTGAGTAAAATGTCTATTATACCAATACGAGAAATATCGAATAGTCGAATATGTGAGTAAAATGTCTATTATATCATACGCAAGTAAATTCGAATTATACCGAATATGTGAGTAAAATGTTCTATTATATCAATACGCAAGTAAATACGAATTATCGAATATGTGAGTAAATGTCTATTATACCATACGCGAGTAAATATCGAATATCGAATATGTGAGTACAAAATGTCTATTATACCAATACGCGAGGTAAATATCGAATTATCGAATATGCGAGTAAAATGTTCTATTATATCCAATAGCTGAGTAAATATCGAATTATCGAATATGGTGAGTAAAATGTCTATTATACCAATCGCGAGTAAATATCGAATTATCGAATATGTGAGTAAAATGTCTATTATAACCAATACGCGAGTAAATATCGAATTATCGAATATGTGAGTAAAATGTCTATTATACCAATACGGAGTAAATATCGAATTTAAATCGAATAATGTGAGTAAAATGTCTATTATATCAATACGCGAGTAAATATTCGAATTACCGAATATGTGAGTAAAAATGTCTATTATACCAATACGCGAGTAATATCGAATTATCGAATATGTGAGTAAAATGTCTATTATACCATCGCGAGTAAATACGAATTATCGAATATGTGAGTAAAAATGTCTATTATACCAATACCGGAATATCAATTATCGAATATGTGAGTAAAATGTCTATATACCAATACGCGGTAAATACGAATTATCGAATATGTGAGTAAAATGTCTATTATACCAATACGTGAAAAATATCGAATTATCGAATATCGAGTAAAAGGTCATTATACCAATACGGAGTAAATATCGCATTAACGAATATGTGATAAAAGTCTATTATACCAATACCGAGTAAATATCGAATAAACGAATATGTGAGTAAAATGTCTATTATACCAATACGAGGTAATAATCGAATTATTATCGAATATGTAGTAAACATATCTATTTACCATACGCGAGTAAATAATCGAATTATCGAATATGAGAGTAAAATGTTATTTAACCAATACGTGAGTAAATATCGAATATATCGAATATGGGTAAAATCTATTATAAACCAATACGCGAGTAAATATCGAATTAAAACGATATGTGAGTAAATGTCTATTATACCAATACGCGAGTAAATATCGAATAACGAATATGTGAGTACAATGTCTATTATACCAATACGCGAGTAAATATCGGAATTATCGAATATGTGAGTAAAATGTCTATTATACCAATACGCGAGTAAATATCGAATATCGAATATGTGAGTAAAATGGTCTATTATATAATACCGATACCGTAAATATCGAATTATCGAATATGCGAGTAAAATGTCTATTATACCAATACGCGAGTAAATATCGAATATCGAATAGCGAGTAAATGTCTATTATATCAATACGCAGTAAATATCGAATTATCGAATATGGGAGTAAATGTCTATTATAACCAATACGAGTAAATATCGAATTATCGAATATGGAGTAAAATGTCTATTACCAATACGCGAGTAATTACGAATTACGAATATGTGAGTAAAATGTTCTATTATACCAATACGCGAGTAATATCGAATATCGAATTATGTCGAGTAAAATGTCTATAGAAATCATTATCTACGAGAGTAAATATCGAATTATCTAATATGCGATAAAATGTCTATTTCCAATACGCAGAGTAAATATCGAATCGTATATGTGAGTAAAATGTCTATTATACCAATACGCGAGTAAATATCGAATTATCGAATATGTGAGTAAAATGTCTATCTACCAATACGCGAGTAAAATATACGAATTATACGAATAATGTGAGTAAAATGTCTATTATACCAATCCGGAGTAAATATCGAATTATCGAATATGTCGAGTAAAATGTCTATTATACCAATACGCGAGTAAATATCGAATTATCAATATGTGAGTAAAATGTCTATTATAACCAATACAACGTAAATATCGAATAAACGAATATGTGAGTAAAATGTCTATTATACCAATACGCGAGTAAATATCGAATTATCGATATGTGAGTAAAATATCTATTATACCAATACGCGAGTAAATATCGAATTATCGAATATGTGCAGTAAAATGTCTATTATACCAATACGCGACGTAAATAATATCGAATTATCGATATGTGAGTAAAATGTCTATTATACCAATACGCAGTAAATATTCGAATTATCGAATATGTGAGTAAATGTCCTATTTATCAAACTGCAAGTAAATATCGAATAACGAATATGAGTAAAATGTCTATATACCAATACGCAGTAATATCGATATATCGAATATGTGAGTAAAATGTCATTAACCAATAACGCCAGTATATATCGAATTATCGAATATGTGAGTAAAATGTCTATTATACCAATGAGAGTAAATATCGATTATCTAATATGTGAGTTAAAATGTCTATTATACCAATACGCGAGTAAATATCGAATATATGTGAGTAAAATGTCTATTATACCAATACGCGAGTAAATACGATTTATCGAATGATGTGAAGAAAATGTCTATTATACCAATACGCGAGAATATCGAATAAACGAATATGTGAGTAAAATGTCTATTAGTACCAATACACGAGTAAATATCAGAATAAAACGATATTGAGTAAAATGTCTATATACCAATACGCGAGTAAATATCGAATTATCGAAATATGTGAGTAAAATGTCTATTATACCAATACGCGAGTAAATATCGAATTATCAATATGTGAGTAAAATGTCTATTATTAAAACCAATACGCGAGTAAATATCGAATAAACGAATATGTAGTAAATGTTTTATCAAATACGCGAGTAAATATCGAATATCGAATTGTGAGTAAAATGTCTACTTATACCAATACGCGAGTAAATATCGAATTATCGAATATGGAGTAAAATGTCTATTATACCAATACGCGAGAAATATCGAATTATCGAATATGTTAGTAAAATGTTCTATTATACCCAATACGCGAGTAAATATCGAATTATCGAATGGAGTAAAATGTCTATTATACCAACACGGAGTAAATATCGAATTATCGATATGTGAGTAAAATGTTATTATACCAATACGCGTTGAGTAAATATCGAATTATCGAATATGTGAGTAAAATGTCTATTTACCAATACGCGAGTAAATATCATAACGAATATGTGAGAAAATGTCTATTATACCAATAGGAGTAAATATCAATGATCGAATATGAGTAAAAATGTCTATTATAACCAATACGCAGTAAAATTATCGAATATCGAATAGTGTAGTAAAAATGTCTATTATACCAATACGCAAGTAAATATCGAATTATCTAATAGTGAGTAAAATGTCTATTATACAATACGCGAGTAAATATCGAATTATGTGGAGTAAAATGTCTATTATACCATACGGGTAATATCTAATATCGAATATGTGAGTAAAAATGTCTTATTATACCAATACGCGAGTAAATATCGAATAACGAATATGTGAGTAAAATGTCTATTAACCAATACGCGAGTAAATATCGAATAAACGAATATGTGGTTAAAATGTATATTATACCAATACGCAAGTAAATACGAATTATCGAATATGTGAGTAAAATGTCTATTATACCAATACGCGAGTAAATATCGAATTATCTAATATGTGAGTAAAATGTCTATTATACCAATACGGAGTAAAATATCAGAATAAACGAATATGTGAGTAAAAGTCATTATACATACGCGAGTAAATATCGAATATCGAATATGTGAGTAAAATGTCTATTATAACCAATACGCAGAGTAAATATCGAATTATCGAATATGTAGTAAAATGTCTATTATATCAATACGCGAGTAAATATCGAAATTATCTAATATGTGAGTAAATGTCTATTATACCAATACGGAGTAAATATCGAATTATCGAATATGTGAGTAAAATTCTATTATACCAAAGTGAGTAAAATCGAATTTATCTAAATGTGAGTAAAATGTCTATTATACCAATACGAGTAAATATCGAATTATCGAATATGTGAGTAAAAATGTCTATTATACCAATACGCGAGTAAATATCGAATTATGAATATGTGAGTAAAATGTCTATTAACCAATACGCGAGTAATATCGAATATCGAATATGTGAGTAAAATGTCTATTATACCAATACGATACGCGACGTAAATATCGAATATCGAATATGTGAGTAAAATGTCTACTTATACAATACGCGAGTAAATATCGAATTATCGAATATGTGGAGTAAAAATGTCTATTATACCGATACGATGAGTAAATATCGAATACGAATATTGAGTAAAATGTCTATTATACCAATACGCGAGTAAATATCAAATTATCGAATATGTGAGAAAATGTCTATTATACCAATACGCGAGTAAATATCGAATATCGAAATGTGAGTAAAATTTATATCCAATACGCGAGTAAATATCGAATTAACGAATATGTGAGTAAAATGTCTATTATCACCAATACGCGAGTAAATCGAATCAACGAATATGGTGAGTAAAATGTTCTATTATACCAAACGCGAGTAATATCGAATTATCGATATGGTGTAAATGTTATTATCCAATACGCGAGTAAATATCGAATTACAATATGAGTAAAATTTATTATACCAATACGCAGTAAATATACGAATTATCGAATATGAGAGTAAAATATCTATTATACCAATAACGCGAGTAAATATCGAATATATCGAATATGGAGTAAATGTCATTATACCAATACGCGCAGTAAATATCGAATATCGAATATGTGAGTAAAATGTCTATGATACCAATACGCGAGAAATATCAATTAACGATAGTGAGTAAAATGTCTATTATACCAATACGCGAGTAAATATCGAATATCGAATAGTGAGTAAATGTCTATTATACCAATACGCGAGTAAAATTCGAATAATCGAATAGGTGGAGTAAAAATGTCTATTATCCAATACGCGAGGATATATCAAATTAACGAATATGTGAGTAAACTGTCTATATACCAATACGCAAGTAAATATCGAATAAACGAAATATGGTGAATAAAATGTGTCTATTATACCAATACGCAAGTAAAATCGAATTATCGAATATGTGAGTAAAATGTCTATTATACCAATACGCAAGTAATATCGAATATCGATATGTGAGTAAAATGTCTATTATACCAATACGCGAGTAAATATCGAAATTAAACGAATATGGTGAGTAAAATGTCTATTATACCAATACGCGAGTAATATCGAATTATACGATATATGTGAGTAAAATGCTATTATACCAATACGCAAGTAAATACGAATTATCGAATATGTGAGTAAAATGTCTATTATACCAATACGCGAGTAAATATCGAAATCGAAATATTGTAAAATGCTATTATACCAATACGCGAGTAAATATCGAATAAACGAAATGTGAGTAAAATGTCTATTATACCAATACGCGAGTAAATATCGAATATCGAATATGTGAGTAAAATGTCTATTATCAATACGCAAGTAAATAATCGATATCGAATATGTGAGTAAAATGTCTATTATACCAATACGCGCAAGTAAATACGAATTATCGAATATGGAGTAAAATGTCTATTAATACCAATACGCGAGTAAATATCGAATATCGAATATGTGGAGTAAAAGTCTATTATACCAATACGCGAGTAAATATCGAATTAATGGAATATGCGAGTAAAATGTCTATTATACCAATATGTGAGTAAATATCGAATTATCGAATATTTGAGTAAAATGTCTATTATAACCTAGCGTAAAATATCGATTCGAATAGTGAGTAAATGTCTATTATAACCAATACGCGAGTAATATCGAATTATCGAATATGTGAGTAAAATGTCTATTATACCAATACGCAGTAAATATCGAATATCGAATATGGAGTAAATGTCATTATACTCAATACGCGAGTAAATATCGAATCTTTCGAATATGTGAGTAAAATGTCTATTAACCAATACGCGAGTAAATATCGAATTCTGAATATGTGAGTAAAATGTCTATTATCCAATACGCGAGTAAATATCGAATTATCGAATATGTGAGTAAAATGTCTTTATAACCAATACGCGAGTAAATATCGAATTATCGAATATGTGAGTAAAATGTCTATTTACAATACGCGAGTAAATATGGAATTATCGAATATGTGAGTAAAATGTCTATTATACAATACGTGAGCTAAATATCAATTATCGAATGATGCGAGTAAAATGTCTATTATACCAATACGCGAGTAAATATCGAATTACGAATATGTGAGTTAAAATGTCTATTATACCAATCGCAGAGTAAATATCGAATTAAACGAATATGTGAGTAAAATGTCTATGTAACCAATACGCGAGTAAATATCGAACTATCGAATATGGTGAGTAAATTCTATTATACCAATACGCGAGTAAATATCGAATTATCGAATATGGAGTAAAATGTCTATTATACCATACGGAGTAAATATCGAATTATCGAATATTGCAGTAAAATATCTCTATTATACCAATACGCGAGTAATATCGAATAAACGAATATGTGAGTAAAATGTCTATTATACCATACGCCGAGTAATATCGAATATCGAATATGAGTAAATTCTATTATACAATAACGCGAGTAATATCGAATACGAATATGTGATAAAATGCTATTATACCATACGCGAGTAAATATCGAATTAATTCTAATATGTGAGTAAAATGTCTATTATACCATACGCGAGTAAATATCGAATTATCGAATATGCGAGAAAGGTCTATGATACCAATACGAGTAATAATCGAATATCGATATGCGATAAAATGTCTATTATACATACGCAAGTAATTCGAATTCGAATATGGGAGTAAATGTCTTTATACCAATACGCGAGTAAAATCGATTATCGAATATGGAGTAAAAGTCTATTATACCATACGCATAGTAAATATCGAATTACGAATATGTGTAGATAAAATGCTATTATACATCACATACGTCGTAAATATCGAATTACGAATATGCGAGTTAAAATGTTCATGTCCTATCATACGAGATAAATATCGAATTAGCGAATATGCGAGTAAAATGTCTATTATACCAATACGCGAGTAAATATCGAATTATCGAATATGTGAGTAAAATGTCATTATACCATACCGAGTAAAATATCGAATTATCGAATATGTGAGTAAAGGTCTATTATACCAATACGCGAGTAATTCGAATTATCGAATATGTGATAAATGTCTATTATACCAATACGTGAGTAAATATCGAATATCGAATATGCGAGTAAAATAAGTCTATTATACCAATACGCGAGTAATATCGAATTAATCGAATATGTGAGTAAAATGTCTATTAATACCAATACGACGAGTAAATATCGAATAAACGAATATGTAGTAAAATGTCTATTATACCAATACGCGAGTAAGTATCGAATTATCGAATATGTAGTAAAATATCTATTATACCAATACGCGAGTAATATCGAAGTATCGAATATGTAGTAAAATGTCTATTATACCATACGCGAGTAAATATCGAATTATCGAATATGTGAGTAAAATGTCTATTATACCATACGCAAGTAAATATCGCAATTATCGAATATGTGAGTAAAATGTCTATTATACCAAATACGCAAGTAAATATCGAATAAACGAATATGCGAGTAAAATGTCTATTATACCAATACGCAGTAGTAATAATCGAATTACGAATATGTGAGTAAAAGTATTTATACCAATACGCCAGTAAATATCGAATTAATCGATATGTGAGTAAAATGTCTTATACCAATACGCAAGTAATAAATAGCGATTACTGAATATGTGAGTAAAATATAGTCGATTATACCAATAACGCGAGTAAATATCGACTATGTGAGTAAAATGTCCCTATTATACCAATACGCGAAGTAAGAGATGCTTTTTCTTTCCACGTTTATGTATACAGTAAACAACCTCTCTTGTTTTTGTTTTTTTTCTTTCTTTTGTGTATTCAGATGCTGTCTAATATGGGTTTTCAGTAGCGTCTGAAGGTGGAGAACTGCCTAGAATACAGCAAAGTCCTATCTTCCTTTCGATCTTCCTTGCCTTCCTCCATCCTCCCCCCCCCCCCCCTTTGCTGTGCAGAAAGTGTTTCCAAAGCGTGTCTGGTATCAAGCTGCTATAATCAATCCAATTAAAAACGGAACAGATACATTAACTTGGATTAATCGAATATCCGAAGCTTCAGTGCGGAAAAAAAGGGTGGGAAAGCTATTCCATTACTGAAACAGTTGGAACAAAGGTTGTACTTTTACCTGTGATAAACACTGTTAATTAATGAAAAAAATAATACAATGCTATTGCGTTGTATTCACAGCGGATTGCTTGGTTGTGTTTAATTTGTTAATCCAGATAATAAAAGTAATTAAAGGGACAGTTCAAGTTGAAAATATTTGAAAAAGTACTAGCTTATACTTATAACATACCAAGTATGCTACATATTCTCTCCCGTTTTGAAAATCAGTTGATTTCATACACTTGCGTTCCCTGCTGTTGACTTTAGTGGATCGACTTTCAACAGCCGGTCCTTATTCTTTTCTTCCAGGGAGGCCCACATCCTTGAGAGTGTGTCCTACATAATTTCTCCTGTTGCGCTGTTGGATGGTCAAAGAGGCTCAATTCTCTACTGAGCAACTGAATACAACCCAGGACTCGGGTCAAGGACAAGACCGAGTAAACGGTCTCTACTGGGTCCTCTGCAAACAGGAATTCATATTTTCAAGTGCATTTTATATACACCAAATGCTGAATGGGCGGTTATGGCATTAGGATGGGAATAACTGGCTCTTTTATTCTGAAAAGCCTATTTATTACTGCACTGAACTTCCCTACTTCTAGTTAATATTAGGTATACATGAACAACAGTAAATTGTAGCTTGTATTTTCCATAAGAAAGGGTTCCAGGGACCGTATATTTCAATATGAATAAGTTCTAAACAGATTCATCAATCATTTCAACAGAGGCTTTGAATATAAATACCGGTCCCCCCTCCGCTCCTCTTATTGGAACACTTACAAAGATCTTAAATGGAATGTCCACCCTGGACAAACCAAAAAAATGGTCAATGGTCACTTACTCTGCACCTGCCCCAACCCCACTGATATATTTTTTACACTTATTACCTGCATTACTCACCAGATATTTTAGGATATCACGTCCTCATTCTGGCAGAGTAAACCTAACTGGCCCCTCCCTCCCTGCAGTCAAATCAAGGCGTGACAATGATTCACAGCCAGTGGTAAAAGCTCATTGAGCAGTAGGAGAACAGATACCTTTGGGCCAAAATGTATATAAACTATATTAAATATCGGTTACAAATTCAGGTTAATGAACTGGTGAAAATAACAGTTTGGTTTGCAGCAATCAATCGACAAGTACAAGTTTTTTTGTTTTAAGGGTGGCTATCCTTTAAAAAGTGACCAGTGGTCTACACCTACCACCACCGCCAATCCCCACTAGATACACCGGGGGGTGTCACAGTGAGAGGGCCCAACACAAGCCCACAATCTCCACTATCAGCTATTTTATACACGATCGTTGTAATGACAGAAGACAAGCTTTTTTCCTATACTTGTTTTTTAATCTGGAGTTTTACTTTAATAAGAGGGGGGGTGGGACACAGGCGTAGTCTGTAAAGACTGTCAATCTTACAATCCAAATCCCAGGGTCCCTCCCTCTTCCGAAATCAGGGGTCCCTGGCCCTCTGGCCCAATCAGGGCCCCCCTTTCCCAAATGCAGCGCCCCACATCGTCCCATATACAGCTCCCCCCCGCCCGGGGGCTGTCCCAAATCGCGGGGTTCGCCCCTGCGGTCCCCCCAAACAAACCTCACTTGCTGTCTGTGTGTGTAGTCTGTGGCTGGCTGCCTCTGCTTGTTTCGTGTGCTTCTCCTGGTTTCTTCTTCCTTTTCTCCCTCTATTAAGTGAGTCAATAGAAAATTACATGCTCCCCCTCTGTCCCAAATCCATTATAACCATCCTCTGTCCCAAATCCAAGGGTTCCTCACTCTATCCCAAATCAGGGACCCACCCCTCTATCCCAAATCCATAGGCCCCCTCTTTCGCAATCCGCCCCCCCATCCCAACCAGGGTCCTCCTCTGTCCCCAAATCCAGGGTCCCTCCCCTGTCCCCAAACCAGGTCCCCCCCTCTGTCCCAAATACAGAGCACCCCCCCTGTCCCAAATCCCAGGGTCCCCCCGCAATCTAGCCACAATCCAGGGTCCCCCCTCTACTCATCCCAAATCCGGGTCCCCCCCTGTCCCCAATCCATGACTAACACTCCTCTGTCCCAAATCCAGGGTCCCCCCTCTATCCCTACCAATCCACGTGACCCCCCTCTATTCCCAAATCCAGGCCCCCTCTGTTCCAACCATGCCCCCCTCATCCCAATCCAGTGGCCCCCTCTGGCTCCCAAATACAAGGGTCCCCCTGTCCCAAATACATGGGTCCCCCGCCTTCCCAAATCCGGCCCCCCCTGTCTCCAAACCATGGTACCCCCTCTATCCCAAATCCAGGCCCCCCCTGCCCAATCTGGGTCCCCTCTGTCCCAATCCAGGGCCCCTCCCTCGGTCCCAATCCAGCTTGCCCCCCTCTGTCCCCAATACAGCCCTCCATCTTCCCAAATCCACCCACCCCCGCTGTCACCAATCCCACCCCCCACACCGCCTTCCCAAATCCATGGTCCACCCCCTCTATCCCAAACAACCTAACTTGCGGTTCGTCTGTGGTAATTTCGCTTTGTTTCTGCCTCTGCTTGTTTCCTGTGTTCCCCCGTGTTTTCCCCAGAAAAAACTATAGTGGTAGTTCCCCCATAGGAACTGCATGGCACACACATACGGATCCACATCATTTGGGATTATATATTATGAATGATAGTGTCCTAACATGTAGTGTGCGCCAGGGGGAGGGGCTGGGTGATTGACAGCTCTTACTGCTATGCTACGTATCCCCACCCTCTTTATAAAGTAAACTCCCCCGCAGATCTAAAAACACAGTATAGGAAGGTCAAGAAGGGAAAAAAAAGCAGATTTAAGATTGATGGAAGGTAATTAATCCTTATTACTTGTGTGTGATAAGTTAAAAAATTCTTTGCCTCAGTTTACATGCTTTAACAGGTAATTCTTCATATCGCTGAACACAACTTTGTCAGATTACCCAAATATCTCGTGCGTTGACACATGGCCTGGCCCCATCAACGATTGTACACACTATTTGTGTGCTTTGATACTAAAACTGCTATGGTTATTTTGTAATCTACTAAACCTTCCAACAAAAGTGATTGAATATTTGGCTATTTACATTACATTACATCCGGTAATTTACACATTGGCTTTAGTCTTATTATGCAGTATAAATTAATTTATCAACAGGTTTTAAGCTGGTACACATGATGGACTTTTGTTCCCGAGTGAGCGAATCGGCTGGGGCAAATGTCCGTCGGTAGGCAGCTATTGCCACAACTGAATTTGCGAACGATCCGATCGTCGCGGTCCAATAGGGAACAGCACAATCACGGGATTTTCCGACATCCCCAACGTGGAGATATTTTCGGCCGACATCCTAAAGTGCCTGTAATCGGTCGGGTTTTGGCCAAAAATATATTCTGATCTGTTGTACCCAGCCTTAAAAACAAATCCTTGTCTGGTCAATTACTGACTAGTTTCAGTTTTATCTAGCCATTTTTTTCTTATTTTTGTCAGATTCCCCTCATGTCCGGTGGTGTGCCTCGGATTGAAAAAGGCTGATGTTATTTTTCCAATATCAAAAAGGGGTAGTCGTTCACACAGCCGGTAACACAGGCCCTGTAACGTTTAGCAATCCATGGGTTGGGGATAGCTACTGGAAATTTAATAAGGGAACATGTTCTATAGTATGTTTCCATAACTGTCATTATAAGTAGTAACCAGCATGGATTTAGAGAATGATTCTTGGCAAACAAACTTTATGTAAGGTTTGAATAGGCATTTAGACTCTGGTGCAATAGCAGTAGATTAGTTTTACGTGGATTTTGCAAAGGTTTGATACAGTCCCCCATATTAAAAATAATAAGCTAAGTTGTGTGGTCGGGGACGAAACCATTTGTACTGGATAAACAGTTGGGCTGATGATAGGATGCAGAGTAGGTTGTTAATGATGTTTTTAATCGGAAAATGCATCACCTTTACATTTTATCACATTAATCTCATCTGACACTTACAGCCCAATGTGAACTGTTATGTCCTCCCTTGTTATATATTTTTCAAGAGCAAGAAAACACTTGGAATGTAGAGTGAACTTGATTTATTTAAACGGTAAATAGCAACAGGTACTCACACTTTCTCATCCCATGCTATTCCCTAGCTTCCTTCCTGATACTCGGCCCCTTTTGTCCCAGCGTGCCTCTATGCCTTAAAGAAACAGTAATTAACAAACATGTAGTGTTACATCATCCCTCTTTTTTTTTTTTTTTTAAAGGTTTAACACAACAACATACCAATAGAATTGAAAAATATAATGAAACCCTGCATATTACAATACAGTATCATTTAATTAACTGAAAGAGCTTTATATTTTCTCATAAGCCTTGTGGGGGGTTTTCGTGTGGCAGGGGTATCGTCCCCCTTGAACATGGTTCATCCTGAGTCTGAGACTGGCACACCACTCTTGGTGTATACTTGAAGTATCAGCAGGTACATGGATGCATTCAGGTGGAGAACTGGCCCTCCTAATTTTGAAGGACTCTCTGACTCCTTCTGTCCTGTGGTATTTATTCAGAAGCTGGGGAACCTAAAGTATGAAGCATTCGGGTTATGCTATGGTCCATCTCGCGTGTGGCCGGAATCAGTGCTAACCGTTTCTGGCTATGACATGTCAGCTTGGGATGTATGCAAGTTGTTTTTTAGTCTCTTGTAACAACACCACCTATCATGTATAACATGCATGGGAGGACTGACATGAAACGTCTTTGGGTCCGCATATTGTTCATTTCTTTGTTTTGGTTTGAGAACTGTTTCTCTAATAGAAAGAGTCACTAGGTGGTGGTTTGTGTGCACTAGGGATTTCTGGAAGAAGTGTATGAATTGGCCTGTTAAAGACAAGTTTTTTGGCCGGAGGAACATTAGTGGGTTAGTGAGGAGTGTTTCGGTAATTGCGTAAAATTTGTACAAATGCCTTCTTTATGGAATTTGGTTTCCAGATAACGCCCTTTGGGGGACTCTCTTACCTTAGAGTACTCAATTAAACCGTTCTCTACAAATGCCCTTAGCTTGTGGCCAGCAGGAGTTATTTTTCTGTGTTTAATCCAGATACTGACAGCCAATTGTTGAAAAAAACGTGTCCTTAATGGTGGCCCGTTGTCTGTCTTTACCACTCGGGTATCGCATAATGCCTGAAAATATGCTGTCCAATCCGCAGGTAGTATATTGTAGCTGATGTGGGATTAAATATGAAATATCAGGATCTCTGTCATAGATCATGCTACACAACAACAAGTAGGTACTTGTCCATCGGGTTAGAGACCATAAATGTCCACACATTTTCATCCCCAAACTGTTGAGGGTAAGGAAGCTACATATGGAGTTGTTCGGTTTGGAAAATTTTTTCTACTTGGCCAGTGGAACAGTGCTGAATTTTTTCAACTATTTGAGATCCAAGTTTGGAAACCAAACTTTTTCTCTGAGAGATTTTTTAGTGCAACAATGCACTGTCCTTCTGGGCATATTTACATAGTTTGGCGAAGGGCCTGAGGTACTAACTAATTTTGGTTCCTTTTAGAATGAGATGGTCTTAGCAAGGAAGTTCATCTTTACACTGCAAAGGCTTTTAGTTCAGTGATGATTACTTCAGGATCAGGAAAGGTAGCTCTCTGAATTCATGTCCACCGTTTTGGTTTCAATTATGTGTATTACGTATGCAAGAGAGTTTTGTCCGTTTGGTTGCCTCTATACCCAACTGTCCAATGTGGAAAAAGGTGGCTTTTGGCACACGTTCGGTGCAGCAACAAATTATATATTTCTGCACATAGACTTTGTGGCCTGCATCTGAATAGTGATGTGGATTCTTGAATGTAATCAGCAGGTTTTATATTTTCCTGGACGATGTAATTAATTTTGTAGTTATATCCTGTGTTAGTCGTAACAGCCCACCTTTCGATTCGAGCAGTGGGATTTTTCTCTTGGTTTCCCAAATATGGTAATAAAGAAGCCAAATATCAGTAACATTGTCAATGGTATGCTCCATCATAAAAATAAGTGGAAGTGTTCACATCCCCAGACAAACTGCTATGACTTTTCTTTTTCTGGCTGAGAATTTTCTTTTCTGTAAAAACTGGTCCAGACTTCTGCTTGCATAAGAATAGCTTTGTGGGATGGTGTTTCTGGTTTATATATGGACAGATAGCTCGCCGAATCCAACTAGGACTGGCATCCACAATTAGTTCAGTTTCTAGCGCAGGATCAAAATAAGCCATGATAGGGCAAATTAAGTTCCTGTGTTTTTGATTGTCTCAAATGCTTTTGGCATGGCTGATGACCCTTGAAATCCATCCTTGTTTGGTGAGTCTCGCAAAGTGCACTGATAGTGTGAGACATCCTTGATGTAACCTACGCCAGTAACTGGCCATGCCAAGAAAGAGCCGAAACTTCATTAACATCATTTGGTGATGTATTTGATTTGTATTGCCTTGTACTTTTTTAGGATCAGTTGCAGCTACCAGCAGTCATAAAATATGTGGCCATAGAATGTCCATGTAATTGGTTGAATTCACATTTGTCTTTGTTGAGTGTAAGTCCTTGGGATGATATAGCATCAATACTGCGTGTAGGGCAGAGTTTGTGGTTTCATTCCTTCTGTGTTTTTTTTCCAAAAACTATATGTCATACGTATTGATGCATATGGATATGTTGAATAATTGTTCTTATTGCTGTCTTGACAAAATCTCAGCTAGCCAAAAGAGGCCCAAAACCAAACGTTAGTCGTTGTATCTTCGCAGGACCAACATGTGTGGAAAATGTAGTTATGTATCTGGATTCTGGGACCTAGTTCCATTGGTGATACCCTTATGAGATCCAGTTTAGAGAACACGTGGCCTCCATTTAGGAGATGAATAACATCCTGGAAGTTGGAGAGAGGTTCTCTCTCTCTGTATAGCATTGTTGGTAAGACGCTCTCTACACAAATTCTTATTTTGTTTTGGATCTTTGGGTTTGGTATCAGCACTATGGAGAAACCCAGATTGTGGGGCCTGAAACAGTTTCAATATGTCTTGTTCCTCTAAAGACTTTAGTTCGTCTTCATTTTTGCTTCCCTCAAGTGAAAAGTGAATCGTCTGTGTGGCTGTGAAATTGGACGAATGTCTTCACAATTGTGAAGTGAATTTGAAATTCTTTAGTTTGCCAAGGCCCACAAAAATGTTGGAGTACTTGTCCAACTAGTGCTGTACAAGAACTGTTGTGTATCTACAGTGTTGAACTATATTGATGAGTCCAAGAGTTAAAGCTGTGTGATAGCTGATAAGGCAACCCCCATAGCCTTGTAGTACAAAGAAAGGTGTAGTCTATAAGGTTTTATCTTTGTAGTAAATATCTGAATCAAATTTACCTATTGCGTGCAAGGATTTTGAGAGCCATAAGTCAAAATTTTGGTTTGTACGTGTCAAAGCAGGTTTAGTATTCCAGTTGGCAATATGTACACATGTCTATAATGTTCACAGAGGCTCCTGTGTCAATAGTTCAAAAGCAACTGTCAGTGTTTAAGGAGATATATTGTGATGATGGGGGAAGGTTACAGTTTGTGCAGTGGATGTAATAAACACATAGTCACATGCAAACAGTAGGTGGACTCATCTTCTCCAGAGTTGTGGCTGAATGTATTTGACTTGTGCGAGCTCAGTGTATCTGATGTGCGTAGGGATTGACTTAGGAGCAGATTTACATACAAATCGCAAAGTTCAGTTTTCCCACAATTAGTACAATTTTCCACTTACACCATATGAGGAAATTTTTGCCACATCTGTAGCATCAATCTTTGAGCGTCAGTGCTGTAGAGTTTTTGGCGTTTAGTGTGCACAAGATTGCACGACCTGTGCATCAGTGGCCTCCTCTCTGGTCAGCACAGCTTGAGTCTCAGAAATTTCCAGGGACCGGGCCTGTGTAGAAGATCCTGCAAGCAAACCAACTCGCTTGGAAGCTTTCGCGTAGCTTAGATATGTGCTGATACAATGATTTGTGAGTGTATTTCATCATCAACATCAGCAAAATTGCAGCTTTGGTGCTATTGTCTGTAACGGGTGACAAGGAGTCCATGGTCCTCCTGGGGTGTTGTTTAGCAATTCTGACTTGTATCTTTTCATATCTGATGTTTGCTTAGATTAAATCTTCGTTAGTTGCTTTAGAGCTTTTGAGTAGTCAGTTGGTGCTGTCTGTAGTGTAAGGTGCAGTAAATTCATAAACAAGCAGAACAGCATAATGAAGTATCAAAAACCCCTTTCTTTCTTTTATCCTCTGTGATGGGCCAATGGCCTCCAGGAAATTGTCAAAACGTGAGTAGCCATTTTGTCCAGTTCTGTGGCAGATTATGGTATCAGACAAATCAAAGTTGGGGATGTGTGGGAGGTTCTCAGCCATATTGAACTTTACTTTTTGAACAGCAGTGATAGAGTTAAACTGACAGTGCAGAAATTATAGAATGAGAGCTGTGCATCGGCTGTAGATGGACATGTGACGGCCAGTGAGTATAACTGGGTCCTGTATGGGTGGAGGCTGGGTAACAAGGTAGTGCACATGGTACAGTATGCTGGTACTCACCAGGTTAAAGTCTTTTATCCTCCTTTCGTCGCCATGTTGTTTATGCTCCCTTTATATTGTTAAGAGCACCAAGAAACACTGAAGTGGAAGGGAACTTGTTTATTTAACAGAGTCAACAGGTACATCACACTTTCTCATACCATGCTTATCCCTAGCTTACTCCCTGTAACTGCCGCTTTTTCCCAGCTTGCCCTCTAATGCTTAAAGAAACAGTTTAACTAAACAATGTAGATGTTACAGTGACAATCTATCATATCCACTGTGACGTTGTCACTCTCTTTGCTCTGTATCCTTTTAAAGGAACACCCGTCCATCTTTTCCTATTATTCACACGGATGATGATAACACTTATTCTCACCTCCCTGTAATTAATAGAACGCCCATGGGACACTGTAATTACTTTTACAGTGCTTTCCACTCGCAGCTGCGTCGTGAGCTGAACAGCCGCTGTGTCCTGACGAACACCTATCTTTTGTATTGGCGTGCATGTGCTAAGATAGTGCACTTTGGTCGCAAAAGAGCGGCTGTCACTGCAAGCTCTGCAAGTGAAGCATCAATAAGGTAAGTTTTGCCCCCGATGTCCATTATTCACAGGGAGACGGAATAAGAGTTCTCTACTCCCTGTAAATAATAGAAACGGATAGGTAATACTTATCAAAATACAATAACCTTAGTTTAGTGGTTCCTTTATGGTCGACAATTTTTGTGCGTACAACACAGAACCTTTGCTGACAAATACCCCTTCCAATCATTAATAAATAATTAATAGAAGCTGGCCCCACCACACAGAACCCTGTGGCACCCACTTAGCACTTTAGTCATAAGATGAAGCGCTCATTTACAACTAAACTCTCTGCATCTATTCATTAACCAATTCTTATCCATGTACAAATGTGCCTCCCAGACAAAAGACCTTAGCTTATACTTAGTCGCCTATGGGGACTGATCAAAAGCCTTAGCAAAACTTTAACAGGAGATTCAATAAAGTTCTTATTTAAAATGGTGTAATTTTGCCACCAACCAATCAGATTTTATTTAACATTTGAAGGCCACCCTAATTGTTGGGCAAATTTTTTTTGTTTATTATTTCTATAAGGTGAATTGTTGTTGGAAAAGATCTTGGTATATTAGTATACATAGAGCCCCTGGCGCAGCACAAGTACCAAATAGCTGATTTTAGATATCAGTTGACAATTTAAAATCCACGACATTAGAGATGGCTAGAACGCAATCAAAACCCGAGTTAGGCCACACTATATTCAATTTCCAACGGACCCCGGACTTTTCGAAATATCCCGTACCGATTTTCTCGGACTACATATTTTTCCCGGACTTTTGTTAATATATCGAAGTGCAAACTTTGAGGCATGCAAATATGAGTAAAATGTCTATTATCCATAACGGAGTAAATATCGAATTAACGATATGAGGTAAAATGTCTATTATACCAATACGCGAGTAAATATCGAATTATAGAATATGTGAGTAAAATGTCATTATACCAATACGGAGTAAATATCGATATTACGATATGGAGTAAAATGTCTATTATCCAATACCGGTAAATATCGAATTAATGAATATGTGAGTAAAATGTCTATTATCCATACCGCAGTAAATATCGAATTATCGAATATGTGAGTAAAATGTCTATTAAACAATACGGAATAATATCGAATTATCGATATGAGAGTAAAATGTCTATTATACCAATACGCGAGTAATATCGAATTATCGAATTGAGGTAAAATGTCTATTATACCAATACGCGAGTAAATATCGATAACGATATAGAAGTAAATGTCTATTATACCAATCGCGAGTAAATATCATTAGTAATATGTGAGTAAAATGTCTATTATACCATACAGTAAATATCGAATTATACAATATGAGAGTAAAATGTCTTTATAACAATACGCGAGTAAATATCGAATTATCGAATACTAAGTAAAATGTCTATTATACCAATACGCGATAAATATCAATTATCGAATATGAGAGAAAATGTCTATTATACCTACGGAGTAAATATCGAATTATACGATATAGAGTAAAATGTCTATTATACCAATACGCGAGTAAATATCGATTAATCGAATATGTGAGTAAAATGTCTATTATACCAATACGCGAGTAAATATCGATTATTTATTAATATACATTTTACTCTCATATTCGTAATTCGATATTTACCGCGTTATTGGTATAATAGACATTTTTACTTATATTCGATAATCGATATTTACTCGCGTATTGGTAGAATAGACATGTCACTTCATATTCGTATTTATCTGTATTGGTATAATAGAATTTTACTCTCATATTCGAAATTCAGATATTTACCACGTATGGTTTAATAGCCTATTTTACTCTTCGATAATTCGATAAGTTATATTACTCGCGTATTGGTATAATAACATTTTACTCTCATTATTCGATGATTCGATATTACTCAGTATGGTAATAGACATTTTACTCTCATATTGATAATTTGATATTTACTCGAGTAGTTGGTCATAGATCTATATTCATATGATATTACAGTAGTGACATTTTACTCGCATATTCGATGATTCGATATTTACCGACGTATTGGTATAATAGACATTTTACTCTCATATCTGAATTCGATATTTACTCATAGTGTATTGATGTACTCATACGTATCGAATTACGTGATTAAATATGTTACTCTAACTTCGAATTCGATATTTACTCATATTGGTATAATAACATTTACGCTATATTCGATAATGTGATATTTACTTCAAGTGATTGGTCATAATAGACATTTACTCTCATATTGATCAATTCGATATTTACGCATCGTATTGTATACTAGACATTTTTACTCTCATATTACGATACTCGATATTTACTCACGTATTGTATAATAGACCATTTTACTCTCGATTCGATAATTCTATTTTACTTGTAGTATCTGATAATTAGACCTTTTACTCTCATATTCGAAATCGATTTTACTCGCGTATGGTATAATAGACATTGTACCTCATATTCGATTAATTCGATTTGTACGCGTAGTATTAAGGTTTTACTCTATATCATTTTATATGGAAACATTTTACTCTCATATTCCTATAATAACTAGATGATATGATTTTAACTCCGGAGATAATTTATAGTTTACTACGTGTGAGAAACCATTTTACACTCTCAATTCGATAAGTCGATTATACTCACGTATGGTATAATAGACATTTATCTCATATTCGTTTCGATTCTTTAACTCACGTATGGTATAATAGACATTTTAATCTCTTATCTGTCGATATCGATATTTATACGTATTGTATAATAGACAGTTTTTACTATCGCTATTCGATATTACTATTTATCTATTGAATAATGACATTTTACTTCATATCGTAATTCGATATTTACTCGTCGTATTGTTATAAAGACATTTACTCTCATATCGATAATTCGATATTTAACGCGTATTGGTATAATAGACTTTTACTCTCATATTCGATAATTCGATATTTACTCGACGGTATTGGTTATAATAGACATTTACCTCATATTCGGATAATTCGTATTTACTCCGTGTTATTGGGCTATAATAGACATAATTTACTCTCATATTCGATCAATTTCGTATTTACTCAGTATTGGTATAATAGACATTTTACTCTCATATCATAATTCGATATTACTCGAGTATTGTAGAATAGACTTGTACTCTCTATATTCGATAATCGTATTGTACTTCGCGACTTGGTTATTAATAGACATTTTAACTCTACATATTCGATAATTGGATATTACTCGACGTATTGGATAAATAGACATTTAACTCTCATATCTATAATTCGATATTACCTGCGTATTGTTAATAGCACTTTTACTCTATCTCATAATTCGATATTTATCGACGTATGGTATAATAGACATTTTCTATCGAATATTTCTCAAGGATATGATTTATCTCAATTCGAGAGATTTACTCACGTAATTGGTATAATAGACAATTTTACTCTCAATTCGTACTATATCGATATTTATATCGTGTATTGGTTTTAATCAGACATTTACTCTCATAGTTCTGTAATTCTGATATTTACTCGACGTTTTGGTTATAAGACATTTTTACTCATCATTTCCGATAATTCATATTTACTCACGTATTGGATAATAGAATTTTACTCTCATTTCGATATTCGCATATTTACTCAGTATTGGTATCTACGACATTTTACTCTCATATTGTAATTCGACTATTTACTCACGATGTTGGTATAATAGACATTTTACTCTCATATTCGAATTCGATATTTAACTCGACGTATTGGTATAGAGATTTATTATCGTATCATATTATAGATCTTAACGGTACTATCATTCGATTATTCTATTATTTACTCCCGTATTGTATAATCAGACATTTTACTCTCATAGTCGATATATTCGATATTTACTCGACGTATTGGTATAATAGACATTTTAACTTCTTATATCGAGATGATTTCTCGAGGTCATTGGTATAATAAGACATTTTACTCTCATATTGATAAATTCGATTATTTACTACGTGATGGTATATAGACATTTACTCTCCTATTCGATAATTCGATATTTACTCACTTGTGATTGGTATACCAAAAGACATTTTACTCCATATTCGATTTAATCTCGAATTTACTCAACGTATTGGTATAATAGGACATTTTACTCTCATATTTCGATTATTCGATATTTATCGAGTATTGGTTATTAGACTTTTACTCTTCGATAATTCGATATTTACTGCGTATTTGGTATAATAGGCACTTTTACTCTCATATTCGATTAAGTCGATTTTACTTCCGGTAGATGGTATAATAGACATTTACTCTCATCTTCGATATTCGATATTTCTCAACGTATGGTATACATAGACATTTACCTATATTCTATAATTCGATTTACCGCGTATTGGTATAAAGACCATTTACTCTCATATTGTAATTTCGAATTTACTCAACGTATTGGTATAATAGACATTTTACCTCATATCGTATTCGATATTCTACTCACGATTGGTATACTAGACATTTACTCTCACATTGCAATATCGATATTTTATCACGTATTGGGTTAATAATAGACATTTTTACTCTCATATTCGATAATTCGATTTACTCGAGCTGTATTGTAAATGACATTTACTCTATATTCGATAATCGATTATTTACTCGCGTTATTGGTAGATAGACATTTACTCTCAATTCGATAATCGATATTTCTCAACGCGTATTGGTTATAATAGACATTTTCTCTCATAATTCTATAATTCGATTTATTACTCGCGTATTGTAGTATAAAGCATTTTACTCCATATCGATAATTCGATATTACTACGTATTGGTTTCTAAAGACAATTTACTCATATTCGATAATTCGATATTTACTCGCCTATTGGTATAAGACATTTTACTCTCATTTCGATATTCGATTTACTCACGGTATTGGTATATAGACATTTTACTCATCATACGATGATTCGATATTTATCGCGTATTGGTCTTAATAGACTTTTACTCATTTCGAATTCGATATTTACTCCGGTGTATTATATTAGACATTTTACTTCATATTTGATAATTTGATGATTTACTCACGTTGGTAGATATAGACATTTACTCCTCAATCGAAATTCGATATTTACTCAGCGTATTGGTTAAATAGCATTTTACTCTCATATCGATATTCGATATTACTCACGTATTGGTATAATAGACATTTTACTCTCATATTCCATTATTCGATAACCTCAGCGTATTGGTATAATAGACATTTACTTGATATGCGAGTCGATATTTTATCACGTATTGGTATAAATAGACATTTTTACTCCATATTTGATAATTGATATTTACTCAGTGTGGTATAATAGACATTTTACTCTCTATTCGATAATTCGATATTTACTCACGTATTGGTATAATAGACCATTTTACTCTCAATTCGATAATTCGATTTTACTACGTATTGGTATAATAGACATTTTACTCTCATATTCGATAATTCGATATTACTCGACGTATTGGGTGTAATAGACAATTACTCATATTCGATAATTCGATATTTATCACGTATTGGTAAATAGACAATACTCTCATATTGTCAATCGATTTACCACGTATTGGTATAATAGACATTTTACTCTCATATTCGATAATTCGATTTACTCGGTATGGTTAATAGAATTTTATCTCATATTCGATAATTCGATATTTACTGCGGATTGGTATAATAGCGACTTTTACTTCATATTCGATAATTCGATATTTACTCGGTATTGGTATATAGACATTTTATCTCATATTCGATAATTCGATATTTACTCGCGTATTGGTATATATAGACATTACTCTCATTTCGTAATTCGATATTTACTCGCGTATGGTATAATAGACATTTTACTCTCATATTCGATAAATTCGATATTTACTCGCGTATTGGTATATAGACATTTACTCTCATATTCGATAATTGATATTTACTCGGAGTATGGTAGTAATAGACATTACTCTCAATTCGATAATTCGATATTTACTGCAGTATTGGTATAATAGAACATTTTACTCTCATATTCGATTAATCGAATTTACTCCGATGGTATAATAGACATTTTACTCTCATTATTCGAGTAATTCGTATTTACTCGCGTATGGTTATATAGACATTTACTCTCATATTCGATCATTTTATCGTATTGGTATAATAGACATTGTACTCTCAATATTCGATATTCGATATTTACTCACGTATTGGTGTAATAGACATTTATCACATACGATGATTCGATATTACTCCGTATTGGTATAATAGACATTTTACTCCATATTCGATAATTCGATATTACTCAGTATTGGTATAATAGATTTTTAATCTCATATCGATAAATTGATATTTACTCGACGTATTGGTATAAAGACATTTACTCTATATTCGATGATTCGATATTTACTCACGTATTGGTATAATAGACATTTTACTCTCATATTGATAATTGATATTTACTCGACGTGTGGTATAATAGACATTTACTTCATATTCGATAATCGATATTTACACGTATTGGTAATAGACTTTTACTTCATATTCGTATATCGATATTTACTCACGTATGGTATAATAGACATTTACTCCATATTCGATAATTCGATATTTACAGTGTATTGGTATAATCAGACATTTTACTCTCATATTCGATAATTCGATATTTACTCACGATTTGGTATAATAGACAATTTCTCATATTCGATAATTCGATATTTACCAGTATTGGTATAATAGACAATTTACTCTCATATTGTCAATTCGATATTTACTCACGTATTGGTATAATAGACATTTTACTCTCATATTCGATAATTCGATATTTACTCGCGTATGGTATAATAGACATGTTACTCTTCATATTCGATAATTGATATTACTCGAGTATCGTATAATAGACATTTATCTCATATTCGATAATCGATATGTACTCAGTATTGGTATAATAGACATTTTACTCTCATATTGATAATTCGATATTTACTCTCGCGTATTGGGTTATATAGACATTTTACTCTCATATTGATATTTACTCGGTATGGTATAATAGACATTTTACTCTCATATTCGATATTCAGATATTACTCCGTATGGGATAATAGACATTTTACTCTCCTATTTGATAATTTGATATTTACTTACGTGTTGGATAAAGACATTTTACTATCATATTCGAAATTCGATATTTACTCACGTATTGGTTATAATAGACATTTTACTTCATATTCGTATTCGATATTTACTCACGTATTGGGATAATACACATTTTACTCCTATATTCGATAATTCGATATTTACTGTGGATTGGTAAATAGACATTTTACTCTCAATTCGATAATTCGATATTTACTCCCGTATGGTATAATAGACATTTTACTCCTTATTCGATAATTCGATATTTACTCACGTATTGGGATAATAGACATTTACTCTCTATTATAATTCGATATTTACTCGCGTATTGTATAAAGACATTTTACTCTCATATTCGATAATTCGATATTACTCACGTATTGTATAATAGACATTTTACTCCTATTCGATAATTCGATATTTACTCAGTATTGGTATAATAGACAATTTACTCTCATATTGTCAATTCGATTATTACTCACGTATTGGTATAATGACAATTTACTCTCATATTCGATAATTCGATATTTCTCAGTATTGGTATAATAGACATTTTACTCTATATTCGATAATTCGATATTACTCGCGTATTGGATAATAGACATTTACTCCATATCGATAATCGAATTTACTCACGTATTGTTATAAAGACATTTTACTCTCATATTCTATAATTCGATATTACTCGCGTATTGGTATATAACAGACATTTTACTCTCTATTCGATAATTCGATATTTACTCAGTTATTGGTATAATAGACAATTTACTCATATTCGATAATTCGATATTTACTAGTAGTGGTATAATAGACATTTTACTCTCATATTCGATATTCGATATTTACTCGACGTATTGTGTATAATGAAATTTTACTCACATACGATTATTCGATATTTATTCGGTATTGGTTAATAGACATTTTACTCTCAATTCGATAATTTGATATTACTCACTGTTGGTATAATGACTTTACTCCATCATATCGATATTGATATTACTCACGTATTGGTATATAGACATTTTACTCTCATATTCGATTATTCGATATTTACTCGTATTTTGTATAAAGACATTTTACTCTCATATTTGATAATTTGATATTTACTCAGTGTTGGTATAATAGACATTTTACTCTCATATTCGATATTATCGATATTTACTCACGTATTGGTATAATAGACATTTTACTCCATATTCGATTATTCGATATTTTACTCACGTATTGGTATAATAGACATTTTACTCTAATATTCAATATTCATATTACTCACGGTATTGGTATAATAGACATTTCCTCTTATATCGATATTCGATATTACTCACGTATGTATAATAGAATTTTCTTCATATGTGATATTGATATTTACTCACGTGTGGTATAAGACATTTACTCTCATATTGATAATTCGATATTTACTCAGTATGGTATAAAAGACATTTTACTCTCATATTCGATTATTCAATTTACTACGTATGGTCAATAGACATTTTACTCTCAATTCGATATCGATATTTACTCGAGTATTGGTATAATAGACATTTTACTATTCATATTCGATATTTACGCGTATTGGTATAATAGACATTTTACTCTCATATTCGATAATTCGATATTTACTCACGTATTGGTATAATAGACATTTTACTCTCATATTCGATAATTCGATATTTACTCACGTATTGGTATAATAGACATTTATCTCATATTCGATAATTCGATATTTACTAAGTATTGGTATAATAGACAATTTACTCTATATTCGATAATTCGATATTTACTCACGTATTGGTATATATAGACATTTACTTCCATATTCGATAATTGATATTACTCGCGAAGTATGGTATAAATAGACATTTTACTCTTATCGATAATTCGATATTTATCGCGTATGGTATAATAGACATTTTACTCTCATATTCGATAATTCGATATTTACTCGCGTATTGGTATAATAGACATTTTACTCTCATATTCGATAATTCGATATTTACTCGCGTATTGGTATAATAGACATTTTACTCTCATATTCGATATTCGATATTACTCGCGTATTGGTTAAATAGACATTTTACTCCATATTCGATAATTCGATATTTACTCGCGTATTGGTATAATAGCATTTTACTCTCATATTCGATAATTCGATATTTACTCGAGTATGGTATAATAGACATTTACTCCATATTCGATTCAAATTGATATACTCGCGGATTGGTATAATAGACATTTACTCTATATCGATATTCGATATTTACTCGCGTAATGGTATAATAGACATTTTACTCTCATATTCGATAATTCGATATTTACTCGCGTATTGGTATAATAGACATTTTACATCTCAATTCGATATTTACTCGTGTATTGGTAAAAGACATTTACTCTCATATTCGATGATTCGATATTTTACCCTCACGTATTGTTTTATAAGACTTTTACTCACATACGATGATTCGAGATTTACTCACCGTATTGTTATAATAGAACATTTTACTCCATATCGATAATTCGATATTTACTCACGTATTGGTATAATAGATATTTTACTCTCATATTCGATCAATTCGATATTACTCGCTCGTATTGGTATAATAGACATTTTACTCTTATATTCGATGATTCGATATTTACTCAGTATGGTTATAAAGACATTTTACTCTAATATTTGATAATTTGATATTTACTCACGTGTTGGTTATAATAGACATTTTACTCTCATATTCGATAATTGATATTTCCTCACGTATTGGTATAATAGACATTTTACTCTCATATTCGATTATTCGATATTTAGCACGTATGGTATAATAGAATTTTTACTCTCATACTTAATAATTCGATATTTACTCGTGTATTGGTAATAACAGACATTTTACTTAATTCGATAATTCGATATTTACTCACGTATTGGTATAATAGACAATTACTCATATTCGATAATTCGATATTTACTCACGTATGGTATAATAGACAATTTACTCTATATTGTCAATGTCGATATTCTACTAAGTATGGTATAATAGACATTGTTACTCTCATATTCGATAATTCGATATTACTCGCGTATTGGTATATAATAGGACATTTACTCTCATATTCAATAATTCGATATTACTCAGAGTATCGGCTTATAAGGAGACATTTTACTCTCATATTCGATAATTCGATATTTCCGCGTATGGTATAATAGACTTTTACTCTTCATATTCGATAATTCGATATTTACTCGCGTATTGGTATAATAGACATTTTACTCTCATATTCGATTTATTTACTCGTGTATTGGTATAATAGACATTTTACTCTCATATTCGTAATTCAATATTTACTCAGTATTGGTATAATAGACATTTTACTCTCGATTGTAATTTGATATTTACTCACGTGTGGTATAATAGACATTTTACTCTCATATTCGATAATTCGATATTTACTACGTATTGGTATAATAGACATTTTACCTATGATATTCGGATATTCAATATTACTCACGTTTGGTATAATAGACATTTTACTCTCATATTCGATAATCGATATTATACTGTGTATGGTATAATAGACATTTTACTCTATATTCGATAATTCGATATGTACTCCGTATTGGTTATAATAGACATTTTATCTCATATTCGATAATTCGATATTTACTCACGTATTGGTATAATAGACATTTTACTCTCATATTCTTATTCGATATTACTCGCGTATTGGTATAACAGACATTTTACTTCATATTCGATAATTCGATATTTACTCACGTATTGGTATAATAGACAATTTACTCATATTCGATAATTCGATATTTACTCACGTATTGGTATAATAGACAATTTACTCTCATATTGTCAATTCGATATTTACTCACGTATTGGTATAATAGACATTTACTCTCATATTCGATAATTCGATATTTACTCGAGTATGGTAAATAGACATTTACTCTTATATTCGATGATTCGATATTTACTCGCGTATTGGTATAATAGACATTTTACTCCATATTCGATAATTCGATATTTACTCACGTATGGTTTATATAGACATTTTACTCTCATATTCTATAATTCGATAATTACTCGCGTATTGGTATAAAGACATTTTACTCTCAATTCGATAATTCGATATTACTCACGTATTGGTATATAGACAATTTACTCATATTCGATAATCGATATTTACTACGTGATTGTATAATAGACATTTACTCTCATATTGTCAATTCGATATTTACTCACGTATGGTATAATAGACATTTTACTCTCATATTCGATAATTCGATTACGAGTATTGGTAATAACATTTTACTCTTAATTCGATAATCGATATTACTCGCGTATTGGTATAATAGACATTTTATCTCATATTCGATAATTCGTATTTACTCGCGGTATTGGTAAATAGACATTTTACTCTCATATTCGATAATTCGATATTTACTCGCGTATTGGTATATAGACATTTTACTTCATATTCGATAATTCGATATTTACTCGCGATTGGTATAATAGACATTTTACTCTCATATTCGATATTACTCGTGTATTGGTATAATAGACATTTACTCTCATTTCGTAATTCAATATTTACTCAGTATTGGTATAATAGACATTTTACTCTCATGTTCGATAATTCGATATTTACTCGCGTATTGGTATAATAGACATTTTACTCTCATATTCGATAATTCGATATTTACTCGAGTATTGGTATAATAGACATTTTACTCTCAATTCGATAATTCGATATTTACTCGCGTTATGGTTAATAGGACATTTTACTCGCATATCGATGATTCGATATTTACTCGGTATTGGTATAATAGACATTTACTCTCATATTCGATGATTCGATATTACTACGTAGGTGTAATAGACATTTACTCACATCGATTGATCGATATTTCGCGTATTGGTATAATAGACATTTTACTCTTATATTCGAGATGATTCGAATTTACTCAGTATTGGTTAATAGACATTTTACTCTCATATTCGATAATTTTTGATATTTACTCACGTGTTGTATAATAGACATTTACTTCATATTCGATAATTCGATATTACTACGTATTGGTATAATAGACATTTTACTCATATTCGATTATTCGATTTTACTCACGTATTGGTATAATAGACATTTTACTCATATTCGATAATTCGATATTACTCCCGTATGGTATAATAGACATTTTACTCTCATATTCGATTATTCGATATTTACTCACGTATTGGTTATAATAGACCATTTTACTCTCATATTATATATATTCGATATTTACTGCGTATTGTATAAACAGAATTTACTCTCATATATTGATAATTCGTATATTTACTCACGTATTGGTTATATAATAGACAATTTACTATATTCGATAATTGATATTTACTACGTATTGCGTATAATAGACAATTTACTCTCATTTTGTAATTCGATATTTCTCACGTTATTGGTATATAGACATTTTACTCTCATATTCGATAATTCGATATTTACTCGAGGTCGTTTATAATAGACATTTTACTCTCATATCGTTAATTCGATATTTACTCGGTATTGGTATAATAGACATTTTACTCTCTATTCGATAATTCGATATTTACTCGCGTATTGGTATAATAGACATTTTACTCTCATATTCGATAATTCGATATTTACTCGCGTATGGTATAATAGACATTTTCTCTCATATTCGATAATTCGATATTTACTCGCGTATTGGTATAATAGACATTTTACTCTCATATTCGATAATTCATATTTACTCGCTATTGGTATAATAGGACATTTTACTCTCATATTCCATAATTCGATATTTCTCGGTATTGGTATATAATAGACATTTTACTCCATATTCGATATTCGATATTTACTCGCGTATTGTATATAAGACATTTACTCTCAATTGTAATCGATATTTACTCGCGTATTGGTATAATAGACATTTTACTATCATATTCGATAATCGATATTTACTCGCAGTATTGGTATAATAGACATTTTACCTTATATCGATAATTCGATATTACTCGGTTATGTGGTATAATAGACATTTTACTCTCATATGATAATTCGATATTTACTCACGTATTGGTATAATAGACATTTACTCTCATATTCGAAATTCGAATTTATCAGTATTGTATAATCAGACATTTTACTCTCATATTCTATAATCGATATTACTCCGTATGGTATAAAGACATTTTACTCTCATATTCGATAATTCGAATTTACTGTATTGGTATAATAGACAATTTACTCATATTCGATAATTCGATATTTACTCACGTATTGGTATAATAGACAATTTACTCTCATATTCGATAATTCGATATTACTCACGTATTGGTATATAGACATTTTACCTCATATTCGATAATTCGAATTTACTCGGTATGGTATAATAGACATTTACTCATATTCGATAATTCGATATCTTTTGGTATTGGTTTATAATAGACATTTTACTTCATATTCGATAATTCGATTATTACTCGGTATTGGTATAATAGACATTTTACTCTCATATTCGATAATTCGATATTTACTCGCGTATTGGTATAATAGACATTTTACTCTCATATTCGTATAATTCGATATTTACTCGCGTATTGGTATAATAGACATTTTACTCCATATTCGTAATTCGATATTTATCCGTATTGGTATAATAGACATTTTACTCTCATATTCTATAATTCGATATTTACTCGTGTATTGGTATAATAGACATTTTACTCTCATATTCGATAATTCGATATTTACTGCGTATTGGTATAATAACACTTTTACTCTCATATTCGATAATTCGATATTACTCGATTGGTATAATAGACATTTACTCTCATATCTAGATAATGTCATATTTACTCGCGTATTGGTATAATGACATTTACTCTCATATTCGATAATTCGATATTTACTCACGTATTGGTATAATAGACATTTACTCATATTCGATAATTCGATATTACTCAGTATGGTATAAGACATATTTACTCTCAATTGTAATTCGATATTTACTACGTATTGGTATAATAGACATTTTACTCTCACTATTCGATTAATTCGATATTTACTCGAGTATTGGTTAATAGACATTTTACTTTATTTCGATAATTCGATATTACTCGGTATGGTATAATAGACATTTTACTCTCATATTCGATAATTCGATATTTACTCACGTATTGGTATAATAGACATTTACTCTCATATTCTATAATTCGAATTTACTCGCGTATTGGTATAAAAGACATTTTACTCATATTCGATAATTCGATATTTACTCACGTATTGGTATAATAGACATTTACTCATATTCGATTAATCGATATTTACTCGCATATGGTATAATAGACATTTTACTCTCATATTCGATATTCGATATTTACTCACGGTGTATTGGTTTATAGACATTTTACTCACATCGATGTCGATATTTATTCTGTATTGGTTTAATAGACATTTTACTCTCATATTTGATAATTGATATTTACTCATGTTGGTATAATAGACATTTACTCACCTATCGATAATTCGATATTACTCACGTATTGGTATAATAGACATTTTACTCTCATATTCGATATATTCGATATTTACTCACGTATTGGTATAATAGACATTTTACTTATATTTGATAATTCGATATTTACTCACGTATTGTTTTAGAATAGACATTTTATCTCATATCGATAATCGAATTTACTCACGTATTGGTATAATAAACATTTCTCTCATATTCATTATTCGATATTTACTCACGTATTGGTTATAGACATTTTATATCTCATATTCATATTATTCGATATTTACTCACGTATTGTATAATAGACATTTTACCATATTCGATAATTCGATATTTACTCGCGTATTGGTATATAAATGACATTTTTACTCTCATATTGTAATTTGTATTACTACGTTGGTATAATAGACATTTTACCTCATATTCGATAATTCGATATTTACTCGCGTATTGGTATAATAGACTTTTACTCTATATTCGATAATTCGAATATTTACTACGTATTGGTATAATAGACATTTTACTCTCTATTCGATAATTCGATATTTACGATGGTATATGGTATAAAGACATTTTACTCCTCATATTCGATATTTACTCGCTATTGGTATATAGACATTTTACTCTCATATTCGATAATTCGATATTTACTCCGTTATTGGTATAATAGACATTTTACTCTCAATTCGATAATCGATATTTACTCGTATTGGTAAATAGAACCCAATTACTTATATTCGAATAATTCGATATTTACTCCGTATTGGTATAATAGACACTTTACTCTCATATTAATTCGATATTTACTCCGTATTGGTATAATAGACATTTTACTCTCATATTCGATAATTCGAATATTACTCGAGTATGGTATAATAGACATTTTACTCTCATATTCGATAATTCGATATTTACTCGCGTATTGGTATAATAGACATTTTACTCTATATTCGATAATTCGATATTTACTCGGTATTGGTTATAATAGACATTTTACTCTCATATTCGATAATTCGATATTACTCGGGATTGGTATAATAGACATTTTACTATCATATCGATATTCGATATTTACTCGCGTTTGGATGATAATAGACATTTTACTCTCATATTCGATAATTCGATATTTTACTCGCGTATTGGTTATATAGACATTTTATCTCATATTCGTAATCGATATTTACTCGAGTATCGTATAATAGACATTTTACTCTAGATATCGATAATTCGATATTTACTCGCGTTTGTATTAGACATTTTACTCTCTATTCGATAATCGATATTACTCGCGTATTGGTTAATTAGACATTTACTCTCATATTCGATAATTCGATATTTACTCGCGTATTGGTATAATAGAATTTTACTCTCATATTCGATATTTAATCGTTGTTTGGTATAATAGACATTTTACTCTAATATTCGATTGATTCGATATTTACTCCGTATGGTGTTAATAGACATTTTACTCACATACGATATTCGATATTTACTCACGTATTGGTATAATAGACTTTTACTCTCATTTCGATAATGATATTTACTCACGTATGGTTATAATAGATATTTTACTCTATATTCGATAATCGATATTTATCGCGTATTGGTATAAAGACATTTACTCTATATTACGATTGATTCGATATTTACTCAGGTTGGTATAATAGACATTTACTCTCATATTTGATAATTAGATATTACTCACGTGTTGGTATAATAGACATTTTACTCTCATATTCGATAATTTGATATTACTCACGTATTGGTATAATAGACATTTTACTTCATATTCGATTATATTCGATATATTCTCACGTATTGGTATAATAGACATTTTACTCTCATATTTATAATTCGATATTTACTCGTGTATTGGTATAGACATTTACTCTCAATTCGATAATTCGATATTTTACTCACGATGGTATAATAGACATTTTACTCATATTCGATAATTCGAATTACTCACGTATTGGTATAATAGACATTACTTCATAATTCAATTCGATATTTACTCACGTATTGGTATAATAGACATTTACTCTCATATTCGATAATCGATATTTACTCACGTATTGGTATAATAGACATTTACTCTAATATGTCAAATTCGATATTTACCGAGTATTGGTATAATAGACATTTACTCTCATATTCGATAATTCGATATTTACTGCGTATGGTATAATAGACATTTTACTCTATATTCGATAATTCGATATTTACTGAGTATTGGTATAATAGACATTTTACCTCTCCATATTCGATATTTACTCGGTATTGGTATAATTAGACATTTTACTCTCATATTCGATAATTCGATATTATCACGTATTGGTATAATAGACATTTTACTCTCATATTGATAATTTGATATTTACTCACGTTGTTGGTTAATAGACATTTTACTCTAATATTCGATTAATTCGATATTACTCACGTATTGGTATAATAGACATTTTACTCTCATATTCGATTTCGATAATTACTCACGTATGGTATAATAGACAATTTACTCTCATATTCGATAATCGATATTTACTTGTATTGGTATAATAGACATTTTACCTCTCATATTCGATAATTCGATATTTACTCCCTTATTGGTATAATAGACCTTTTACTCTCATATTCGATAATTCGATATACTCCGTATGGTATAATAGACATTTTAATCTCTATTATGAATTCGATATTTACTCGAGTATTGGTTGTATAGACATTTTACTCTCATATTCGATAATTCGATATTACTCGTATTGGGTATAATAGACATTTTACTCATATTCGATAATTCGATATATTACTCACGTATTGGTTATAATAGACAATATTCATATTGTCAATTCGATATTTACTCGTATTGGTATAATAGACATTTTACTCTCATATTCGGATAATTCGATATTTACTCGAGGATTGAGTATAATAGACATTTTACTCTTTATATTCGATTAATTCGATATTACTCGCGTATATTGGTATAATAGACATTTTACTCTCATATTCGATGAATTCGATATTTACTCACGTATGGTATAATAGACATTTTAATCTCATATTCTAAATTCGATATTTACTGCGTATGGTTAACAGACATTTTACTCCATATTCGATAATTCGATATTACTCATTGGTATAATAGACAATTTATCCTCATATTCGATAATTCGATATGTACTCACGTATTGGTATAATAGACAATTTACTCTCATATTGTCAATTCGATATTTACTCACGTGATTGGTATAATAGACATTTTACTCTCATATTCGATAATTCGATATTTACTCGAGTATTGGTATAATAGACATTTACTCTTATATCGATTAATTCGATATTACTCGTATTGGTATAATAGACATTTTACTCTCATATTCGATAATCGATATTTACCCGGTATTGGGATAATAGACATTTACTCTCAATATTCGATATTCGATATTTACTCGTCGTATTGGTATAATAGACATTTTACTCTCATATTCGATTAATTCGATATTTACTCGCGTATTGGTATAATAGACATTTTACTTCATAATTCGATATTTACTCGGTATGGTATAATAGACATATTTAATTCATATTCGATAATTCAATATTTACTCACGTATTGGTATAATAGGACATTTACTCTCATGATTCGATAATCGATTTTACTCGCGTATTGGTTATAATAGAAATTTTTACTCTATATCGATAATTCGATATTTACTCGAGTATTGGTTATAATAGAACATTTTACTCTCATATTCGATAATTCGAATTTACTCGCGTATGGTTATAATAGACATTTTACTCGCAACTGCGATAGATTCGATATTTACTGCGTATTGGTTATAATAGACATTTTACTCTCATATTCGATATTCGATATTACTCCGTATTGGTTAGTAATAGACATTGTTACTCACATACGATATTCGATATTTATTCGACGTATTGGTAAATAGACATTTTACTCATATTCGATAATTCGATATTTACACGTATTGGTATAATAGACATTTTACTCTATATTCGATAATTGATATTTACTCCGTTGTTGGTATAATAGACATTTACTCTATATTCGATAATTCGATATTTACTCACGTATTGGTATAATAGACATTTTTACTCTCATATTCGATAATTCGATATTTACTGGTATTGGTATAATAGCATTTTACTCTCATATCGATAATTCGATATTTACTCACCGATGTGGTATAATAGACATTTTACTCTCATATTCGATAATTCGATATTACTCAGTATTGGTATAATAGACATTTTACTCTCATATTCTATAATTCGATATTTACTGCGTATTGGTATAACAGACATTTTACTCCTATTCGATAATTCGATATGTACTCTCATCGTATGGTATAATAGACAATTTGACTCATATTCGATAATTCGATATTTATTCACGTATTGGTATAATAGACAATTTACTCTCATATTGTGCAATTCGATATTTACTCGTATTGGTTATAATAGACATTTACTCTCATATTCGATAATTCGATATTTACTCGAGTATGGTATAAAGATTATAATGATTACTCTCCTATTCGATTAATTCGATATTTACTCGTGTATTGGTATAATAGACATTTTACTCTCATATTCGATAATTCGATATTTACTCGCCGTATTGGTTATACTAGACATTTTACTCTATATTCGATTAATTCGATATTTACTCGCGTATTGTATAATAGACCATTTTACTTCTCATATTCGATAATCGATATTTACTAGCGTATTGGTATAATAGACATTTTACTCTCATATTCGATAATTCGTATTTACTCGCGTATTGGTATAATAGACATTTTACTCTCATATTTCTATTCGATATTTACTCGGTATTGGTATAATAGACATTTTACTCTCTATTCGATAATTCATATTACTCGCGTATGGTTTATAGACATTTAATCTCATATCGATAATTCGATATTTACTCGCGTATTGGTATAATAGACATTTTACTTATATTCGATAATTCGATATTTACTGCGTATTGGTATAATAGACATTTTATTCATATTCGATAATTCGATATTACTCGCGTATTGGTATAATAGACATTTTACTCCTCATATTGTATAATTCGATATTTACTCACGTATTGGTATATAGACATTTTACTCTCATATCGATAATTCGATATTTACTCACGGATTGGTGTAATAGACATTTTACTCTCATATTATAATTCGATATTTACTCGCGTATTGGTATAAAGACATTTTATCTATATTCGATTTATCGATATTTACTCACGATGGTATATAGACAATTTACTCAAATTGATAATTCGATATTACTCCGTATGGGTATAATAGACAATTTACTCTCATATGTGTAATTCGATATTTATCACGTATTGGATTAATAGACATTTTACTCTCATATTCGATAATTCGATATTTACTCGCGTATTGGATAATAGACATTTTACTTATATTCGTTAATTCGATATTTACTCGGATTGGTATAATAGACATTTTACTCTCATATCGATAATTCGATATTTACTCGCGTATTGTATAATAGACATTTTACTCATATTCGATATTCGCATATTTACTCGCGTAGGTATAATAGACATGTTACTCTCATATTCGATAATTCGATATTTACTGCGTATTGGTTATAATAGACATTTTATCCATCTTCGATTAATCGTATATTTAATCGAGTATTGGGATATAATAGACATTTGACTACATATTCATAATTACGATTTTAACTCGTAGTATTGGTTTAGATTAGACATTTTTACTCTCATTTCGACTAATTCGATATTACTCGCTTATTGGTATAATAGACATTTTACTCCATATTCGATTTAAT
>JAACNH010000023.1:752512-776930 GCA_019447015.1 Hymenochirus boettgeri
CGAAATAAACGAATATGTGAGTAAATGTCTATTATACCAATACGCGAGTAAATATCGAATTACGAATATGTGAGAAAAGTCTATTAACCAATACGCGAGTAGTAAATATCGAATTATCGAATATTGTGAGTAAAATGTCTATTACCAATACGCAAGTAATATCGAATTATCGAAATGGAGTAAAATTCTATTATACCAATACGCGAGGAGTAAATACGAAAATTATCGAATATGTGAGTAAAATGTCTATTATACCAATACGCAAGTGTAAATATCGAATATCGAATATGTGAGTAAAATGTCTATATACCCAATACGCGGGTAAAATCGAAATTACGAAATGTGAGTTAAAATGTCTATATACCAATACGCGATGTAAATATCGAATTATCGAATATGTGAGTAAAATGTCTATTATAACCAATACGCAGTAAATAAGAATATCGATATGTGAGTAAAATGTCTATTATACCAATCGCGAGTAAGTAAATATCAAATACGAATATGTGAGTAAAATGTCTATTATACAAATACGCGAGAAATATCGAATAAGAATATGTGAGTAAAATGCTTCATTAACCAATACGCAAGTAAATATGAATTATCGAATATGTGAGTAAAAGTGTCTATTATACCAATACGCAAGTAATATCGAATATCGATATGTTGGTAAATTATTTATACCAATACGCGAGTAAAATATCGAATTACGAATATGTGAGAAAAATGTCTATATACCAATACGCGAGTAAATATCCGAATAAAGAATATGTGAGTAAAATGTCTATTATACAATACGCAAGTAAAATCGAATTATCGAATATGTGAGTAAAAGTCTATTATACCAATAGCGCAAGTAAATATCGCAATACGAATATGTGAGTAAAATGTCTATTATACCAATACGCGAGTAAATATCGAAATATCGGAATATGTGAGTAAAAGTCTATTATACAATAGCGAGTAAATATCGAATAATCGAATATGTGAGTAAAATGTCTATTATATCAATACGCAGGTAATATCGAATAACAATATGTGAGTAAAATGTCTATTATATCAATACGCAAGTAAATATCGATTATCGAATATGTGAGTAAATGTCTAATACCAATACGCGAGTAAATATCGAATAGAATATGTGAGTAGTAAATGTCTCATTATCCATACGGAGTAAATATCGAATAATCGATATCGAGTAAAAGTCTATTACTACCCAATAAGTAAATATCGAATTATCGAATATGTGAGTAAAATGTCTATTATACCAATAAGGGTAAATCGAATTATCGAATATGTGAGTAAAAATGTCTATATAACCATACGCGAGTTAAACTATGAATTATCGAATATGTGAGTAAAATGTCTATTATACCAATACGCGAGTAAATATCGAATTAGAATATGTGAGTAAAATGTCTATTATATCAATACGCGAGTAAAATATCGAATTACGAATATGTGAGAAAAATGTCTATATTACCAATACGCGAGTAAATATCGAATATCGAAATTGGAGTAAATGTCCTTTATTATCCAATACGCGAGTAAATATCGAATTATCGAATAGTGAAAAGTAAAATGCTATTATACCAATACGCGAGTAAATAGCGAATATCGAATATGTGAGTAAAATGTCTATTATACCCAATACGAGAGTAAGTAATATCGAATATCGAATATGTGAGTAAAAATGTCTATATATACCAATACGGAGTAAATATCGAATTTCGAATATGGAGTTAAAATGTCTATTATACACAATACGCGAGTAAATATCGAATTTACGAATATGTGAGTAAAATGTCTATCTATACCAATACTACGAGGGTAAATATCGAATAACGAATATGTGAGTAAAATGTCTATTATACCAATACGGAGTAAAATCGATTATCGAATATGTGAGTAAAATTCATTATACCATACGGGAGTAATATCGAAATTATCGAAATGAGAGTAAAATGTCATTAACCAATACGGAGTAAATATCGAATTATCGAATATGGAGTAAAATCTATGATACCAATACGCGAGTAAAGTAAATATCGAATAACGATATGTGAGTAAAATGTCTATATACAATACGCGAGTAAATATCGAATATCGAATATGTGAGTAATGTCCATATTATATACAATACGCGAGTAATATCGAATTATCGAATATGTGATAAAATGTTCTATTATACCAATACGCGAGTAAATATCGAATTATCGATATGTGAGTAAAATGCTATTATACCATACGCTGTAAATACGAATTATCGAATATCGAGTAAAATGTCTATTATACCAATACGCGGAGTAAATATCGAATATCGAATATGGAGTAAAATGTCTATTATACAATACGCAAGTAAATATCGAATTATCGAATATCGAGGAAAAATGTTATTATTACCAATAGGCGCGAGTAAATATCGAATTATCGGAATATGGGAGTAAATGTCTATTATACCAATACGCGAGTAAATATCGAATTACGAATATGTGAGAAAATGTCTTATATACCAATACGCGAGTAAATATCGAATATCGAATATGGGAGTAAAAATGTCTATTATACCAATACGGAGTAAATATCGAATTATCGAATATGGAGTAAAATGTCTTATATCAATACGCTGAGTAAATATGCAATTACGAATATGTGTAGTAAAATGTCTATTATACCAATACGCGAGTAAATATCGAATTATCGAATATGTGAGTAAAATGTCTATTATACCCAATACGCGAGTAAATATCGAATTATCGAATATGTGAGTAAACAAGTGTCTATGATACCAATCGGAGTAAATATCGAATTATCGAATATGGAGTAAAATGTCTATTATACCAATACGCAAGTAAATATCGAATTACGAATATGTGAGTAAATGTCTATTATACCAATACAGCGATAAATATCGAAATACGAATAGTGAGTAAATGTCTATTATACCAATAACGAGTAAAGATATCGAATTATCGATATGTGAGGTAAAAATCTATTATACCATAGCGGAGAAAAATCGAATTATCGAATATGTGAGTAAAATGTCTATTATACCAATACGCTAAAGGTTAGAAATATCAATTATCGAATATCGTGAGTAAAATGTCTATTATACCAATCCGCAAGTAAATATCGAATTATCGAATATTGAGTAAAATGTCTATTATACCAATACGACAGTAAATGTCAAAATATCGAATAAACGAATAGAGAGTAAAATGTCTATATACCAATACGAAGTAAATATCGAATACGAATATGGTGAGTAAAATGTCTATTTATACCAATACGCCAGTAAATATCGAATTATCGAATAGTGAGTAAATGTCTATTATAACAATAGCGAGTAAATATCGAAGTATCTGAATATGTGAGTTTAAATGTCTATTATACCAATACGCGAGTAAATATCGAATATGTGAGTAAAATGATCTTATTATTACCAATACCGATAAATATCTTCAATTATCGAATATGTGAGTAAAATGTCTATTATACCAATACGCGAAGCTAATATCGAATAATATCGAAGATTGTGAGTAAAATGTCTATTATACCAATACGCGAGTAAATATCGAATAAACGAATATGTGAGAAAAATGTCTTATATCCAATACGCAGAGTAAATATCGAATATCGAAAGTGCGTAAAAGTGTAAAATGTCTATTATACCAATACGCGAGTAATATCGAATATCAATATGTGGTAAAATGTCTATTATACCAATACGATAGTAAATATCAATAAACGAATATTGAGTAAAATGTCTATTATACCAAATACGCGAGTAAATATCGTAATACGAATATGTGTAGTAAAATGTTCTATTATACCAATACGCAGGAAATATAGAATTATCGAATATGTGAGAAATGTCTATTATACAATACGCGAGTAAATATCGAATATTAATAGTGAGTAAAATGTCTATTATACCAATACGGATGAAATATCGAATTATCGAATATGTGGAGTAAAATGTTATTATACCAAAACGGGTAAACTCAATATCAATATGTGAGTAAAATGTTATATACCAATACGGGAAGAATATCGAATTATCGAATATGTGAGTAAAATGTCTTATATACCAATACGCGAGTAAATATCGAATATACGAAATATGTGAGTAAAATGTCTATATACCAATACGCGAGTAAATATCGAATTACGAATATGTGAGTAAAATGTCTTATACCAATACCACAGTAAATATCGAATTATCGAATATGTGAGTAAAAATGTCTATTATACCAATAAGCAAGTAATATCGAATTATCTAATGTGAGTAAAAGTCTATTATCCAATACGCGAAGTGGTAAAATCGAATATGTGAGTAAAAGTTATTTATACCAATACGCGAGTAAATATCGAATTATCGAATATGTGAGTAAAAATGTCCTATTATTACCAATACGCGAGGTAAATTATCGAATAATACGAATATGTGAGTAAAATGTCTATTTACCAATACGCGTTAGTAAAATCGAAATACGAATAGTGAGTAAAATGTCTATTATACCAACGCAGTAAATATCGAATTATCGAAATGTGAGTAAAAGGTCATTATACCAATACGCGAGTATAAATCGATTATCAATATGTGAGTAAAAGTCTATTATACCAATACGCGAGTAAAATATCGAATAAACGAATATGTGAGTAAAATGTCTATTATACCAATACGGAGTTAAATATCGAATCGAATATGTGAGTAAAACGTCTTCATTATACCAATACGGAGTAAATATCGAATTATCGAATATGTGAGTAAAATGTCTATTATATCAATACGCGAGTAAATATCGAATTAATCTAATATGTGAGTAAAATGTCTATTATACCAATAAGGGTAAATATCGAAATACGAATATGTGAGTAAAATGTTATTACCAAAGTGAGTAAATATCGAACATACTAATATGTGATTAAATGCTATTATACCAATACGGAGTAAATATCGAATTATCGAATATGTGAGTTAAAATGTCTATTATACCAATACGCGAGTAAATATCGAATTATCGAATAGTGAGTAAAATGTCATTTATACCAATACGCGAGTAAATATCGGAATATCGAATATGTGAGTAAAATGTCTATTATACCAATACGCGAGTAAATATCGAATATCGAATATGTGAGTAAATGTCTATATACCAATACCGAGTAAAGTACGAATTATAAATATGTAGTAAAATGCTATTTACAATACGGAGAATTATCGAATACGAATATGTGAGTAAAATGTCTATTATACCAAACGCGTGGTAAATATCAGAATTATCGAATATGTGAGAAAAAGTCTATTATACAAATACGCGAGTAAATATCGAATATCGAATATTGTGAGTAAATGTTATTATACCAATACGCGAGTAAATATCGAATAAACGAATATGTGAGTAAATGTCTATTACCCAATACGCGAGTATAATATCGAATAAACGAATAGTGAGTAAAATGTCATATTATACCAAACCGCGAGTAAAATCGAATTATCGAATATGTGAGTAAATGTCTATTATCCCAATACGCGAGTATAATATCGAATTACGATATGTGAGTAAAATGTGTATTATACCAATACGCAGTAAATATCGAATTATCGAATATGAGAGTAAAATATCTATTATACCAATAAGCACAGTAAATATCGAATTATCGAATAGTGAGTAAAATTCTATTATACCATACGCAAAGAGTAAATATCGAATTATCGAATATGTGAGTAAAAATGTCTATTATACCAATACGGCGAGTAAATATCAATTAATCGAATATGTGAGTAAAATGTATTATACAATAAGCGAGTAAAATACGAATATAACGAATATGTGAGTAAAATGTCTATTATACCAATACGCAAGAAATATCGAATAATCGAATATGTGAGTAAAATGTCTATTATTACCAATGACGCGAGAAATATCAATTACGAATATGTGAGTAAAATGTCTATTATACCAATACGCGAGTAAATATCGAAATATACGAAATGTGAATAAAATGTCTATTATACCAATACGCAAAGTAAATATCGAATTACGAATATGGAGAGTAAAATGTCTATTATACCAATACGCAGTAAATATCGAATAATCGAATATGTGAGTAAAATGTCTATTATAACCAATAAGCGAAGTAAATATCGAATTAACGAATATGTGAGTAAAATGTCTATTATACCAATACGCGAAGTAAATATCGAATAAACGAATATGTGAGTAAAAGTCATTATAACCAAATCGCAAGTAAATATCGAATTATCGAATAGTGAGTAAAATGTCTATTATACCAATACGCAGTAAATATGAATAATCGACATAGTGAGTAAAATGTCTATTATACCAAATACGCGAGTAAATATCGAATAAAACGAATCATGTGAGTAAAAGTCTATTATACCAATACGCGAGAGTAGAATTATCGAATATCGAATATGTGAGTAAAATGTCTATTATTCAATACGCAAGTAAATATCGATATATTACGAATATGTGAGTTAAAATGTCTATTATACTCAATACGCAAGTAAATACGAATTATCGAATATGGAGTAAAATGTCTATTATACCAATACGCGAGTAATAGAAATATCGAATCGAATATGTGGAGTAAAATGTATTATACCAATACGCGAGTAAATATCGAAATCGAATATGCGAGTAAAGTCTATTATACCAATAGGAGTAAATATCGAATTATCGAAATGTGAGTAAAATGTCTATTATACAATACGCGGGTATATAAATATCGAATTATCGAATAGTGAGTAAAATGTCTATTATACCAATACGCGAGTAAATATCGAATTATCGAATATGTGAGTAAAATGTCTATTATACCAATACGCGAGTAATATCGAAATATCGAATATGTGAGAGAAAATGTCTATTATATCAAATACGCGAGTAAAATATCGAATATTATCGAATAGGTGAGTAAAATGTCGTTATACCAATACGCGAGTAAATTCGAATTATCGAATATGTGAGTAAAATGTCTATTATACCAATACGCGAGGTAAATATCGAATTATCGAATATTTGAGTAAAATGTCTATTATACCAATACGGAGTAAATATCGAATTATGATATGTGAGTAAAATGTCTATATACCAATACGCGGAGTAAATATCGAATTATCGAATATGTGAGTAAAATGTCTATTATACCAATACGTGTAAATATCGAATTATCGAATATGCGAGTAAAATGTCTATTATACCAATACGCGAGTAAATATCGAATTAACGAATATGTGAGTAAAATGTCTATATTACCATACACGAGTAAAATATCGAGATAAACGAATATGTGAGTAAAATGTTATTATACCAATACGCGAGTAAATATCGAATTGATCGAATATTGTGAGTAAAATATCTATATACAATACGCGAGAAAGTAAATATCGAATTATCGAATATGAGAGTAAAATGTCTATTATACCAATACGGAGTAAATATCGAATTATCGAATATGCGGTAAGTAAATATCTATTATACCAATCGCGAGTAAATATCGATAATAAACGAAGCTGTAGGAAAATGTATATTAATACGCAGTAAAAAGTAATCGAATATCGAATATGTGAGTAAAATGTCTATTATACCATACGCGAGTAAATATCGAATTATCGAATAGTGAGTAAAATGTCTATTATACCATACGCGAGTAAATATCGAATATCGAATAGTGAGTAAAATGTCTATATATACCATACGCGAGTAAATATCGATTATCGAATATGGAGTAAAATGTCTATATACCAATACGAGAGTAAATAGCGAATTATCGAATATCGAGTGTAAAGTAAATGTCTTATTATTCAATACGCAAGAGTAAATATCGAATTTCGAATATGTGAGTAAAATGTCTATTATACAAACGCAAGTAAAACGAATTTCGAATATGGAGTAAAAGTCTATATACAATACGCGAGTAAATATCGAATTATCGAATATAGTGAGTAACTAAAATGTGCTATTATACCAATACGCGAGAACGTAAATATCGAATTAGAATATGGGGTAAATGTCTATTTACAATACGAGAGTAAAATATCGAATTATCGAATATGCGAGTAAATGTCTATATATCAATACGCAGTAGTAAATATCGAATTATCGAATATGTGAGTAAAATGTCTATTATACCAAACGCGAGTAAATATCGAATATCGAATATGTGAGTAAAATGTCTATCTACCAATACGCGAGTAAATATCGAATATCGAATAGTGAGTAAAATGTCTATTATCCAATACGGAGTAAATATCGAATTATCGAATATGGAGTAAAAATATTATTATACAATACGCGAGTAAATATCGAATAACGAATATGTGAGTAAAATGTTATTATACCAATACACGAGTAAATATCGAATAAACGAATATGTGAGTAAAATGTCATTTATACCAATACGCGAGTAAATATACGCGAATTATGCGAATATGTAGTAAAATATCTATTTATACCAATACGCGAGAGAAAATATCGAAGTATCGAATATGTGAGTAAAATGTCTATATACCAATACGCGAGTAAATATCGAATATCGAATATGTGAGTAAAATGTCTATTATACCAATACGCAAGTAAAATCGAATTATGAATATATGAGTAAAATGTCTATTATACAAACGCAAGTAAATCGAATATAACGATATGCGGATAAAATGTCTATTATACAATACCGAGTAAATATCGAATTACGAATATGGAGTAAAAGTTATTATACCAATACGCCAGTAAATATCGAATTATCGAATGGAGTAAAAAATGTCTATTATACCAATACGCAAGAAATATCGAATTGAATATGTGAGAAAATGTTATTATACCAATACGCGAGTAAGTAATATCGAATATGTGAGTTAAATGTCTATTATACCAATACGCGAGTAAATATCAATTATCGAATAGTGAGTAATAAAAATGTCTATTATACCAATACGCGAGTAATATCGATAATACGAATATGTGAGTTAAAATGTCTATTATACCAATACGCAGTAGAAATATCGAATAAAACGAATAGTGAGGTAAAATGGTCTATTGACCAATACGCAAGATAATATAGAATTACGAATATGTGAGTAAATGTCTATTATACCAAACGCGAGTAAATATCGAATATAATATGTGAGTAAAATGTCTATTACCAATACGCGAGTAAATATGAATACGAATATGTGAGAAAATGTCTATTATACCAATACGCGAGTAAATAAAATCGAATTATCGAATATGTGAGTAAAATGTCTATTATACCAATACGCGAGTAAATATCGAATTATCGAATATGTGAGTAAAATGGTCTATTATATCAATACGAGAGTAAAAATCGAATTATCTAATATGTGGAGTAAAATGTCTATTATACCAATACGGAGTAATATCGAATTATCGAATATGTGAGTATAATGTCTATGTATACCAAAACGTGAGAATATCGAATTATCTATATGTGAGTAAAATGTCTATTATACCAATCGGAGTAAAATCGAATATCGAATATGTGAGTAAAATGTCTATTATACCAATACGCGGAGTAAAATCGAATAAACGAATATGTGGAGTAAAATGTCTATTTATACAATCGCGAGTAAATATCGATTATCGAATATGTGAGTAAAATGTCTATTATACAATACGCCAGTAAATATGAATTATCGAATATGTGAGTAAAATGTCATTATACCAATACGCACGTAGTAAAATTCGAATTATCTAAATGTGAGTAAAATGTCTATTATACCAATACGCGAGTAAATATCGAATGATATGTGAGTAAAATGTTATTATACCAATCGCGAGTAAATAATCTTAATTACGAATATGTGGAGTAAAATGTCATTTACCAATACGCGAGTAAATACGAAAAACGAATATGTGAGTAAAAGTCTATTATACCAATACGCGAGAAATATCGAAAAGAATATGTGAGTAAAATGTCATTATTACCAATACGCAAGTAAATATCGGATTCGAATATGTGAGTAAAATGTCTATTTCCAATACGCGAGTAAATATCGAATTATCTAATATGTGAGTAAAATGTCTATTATACAACGCGAGTAAAGATCGAAAAAACGAATATGTGAGTAAAATGTCTATATACCAATACGCGAGAGTAATATCGAATTATCGAATATGTGAGTAAAATGTCTATTATACCAAACGCGAGTAAATATCGAATTATCGAATATGTGAGTAAAATGTCATTATATCAATACGCGAGTAATATCGAATTATCAATATGTGAGTAAAATGTCATCTTATACCAATACGGAGTAAATATCGAATTATACGAATATGTGAGTTAAATGTTTATACCAAAAACGCAGAGTAAATAGAATTATCGAATATGTGAGTAAAATGTCTATTATACCAATACGTGAGTAAATATCGAATTATCGAATATGTGAGTAAATGTCTATTATACCAATACGCGAGTAAAATCGAATTATCGAATATGTGAGTAAAATGTCTATATACCAAAGGAGTAAAGTAATCGAATATCGAATATGTGAGTAAAATTGTATTATACCATACGCGAGTTAAAATATCGAATTATCGACATATGTGAGTAAAAATGTCTATTATAACCAATACGCGAGTAAATCGAATTACGAAAGTGAGTAAAAGTCTTTAACCAATGTGAGTAAAATCGAATATCGAATATGTGAGTAAAATGTCTATTATACCAATACGCGAGTAAAGTATTGTAATAATACGAATATGTGAGTAAAATGTCTATTATACCAATACGCGAGAAATATCGAATATCGAATATGTGAGAGTAAAAATTATATATACCAATACGCTGAGTAAATATCGAATAAACGAATATGTGATAAAATGTCTATTATACCATAGCGAGTAAATATGCAATACGAATATTGAGTAAAATGTCTATTTATACCAATAGCGAGTAAATATCGAATATCGAATATGTAGAGATTGTAAAAAAGTATTATATCAAAAGTCGATCATTCACTCAAAACGATAATGTAGTTACGCTATAGAAATCAAGTAGGAGATGTCGCTAAGAGAATGGAGAAGTAGGTCGTAAAATGTCTATTATACCAATCCGAGTAAAGTAAATATCGAATTATCGACTATGTGAGTAAAATGTCATCTATTATACCAATACGCAAGTAAATATCGAATTATCGAATATGGAGTAAATATTCTATTATACCAATACGCAGAGTAAATATGAATTATCGAATATGTGAGTAAAATGTCTATTAAACAATACGCAGAGTAAATATCGAATATCGAATATGTGAGTAAAATGTCTATTATACCAATACGCAGTACAAATATCAATTACGAATATGTGATAAAATGTCTATTATTACCAAACGACAGTAGAGTAAATATCGAATAAACGAATATGTGAGTAAATGTCTATTATACCAATACGCAAGTAAATATCGAAATCGAATATGTGAGTAAAGTATATTATACCAATACGCGAGTAAATGTAGTAAATATCATTAGAATATGTGAGTAAATGTCTATTATACCAATACGCGAGTAATACGAATAACGAATATGTGAGTAAATGTCATTTATACCAATAAGCAGTAAATATCGAATTATCGAATATGTGAGTAAAATGTCTATTATACCAATACGCAAGTAAATATCGAATTATGAATATGTGAGTAAAAGTCTATTATACCAATACGCGAGTAAATATCAAATTACGATATGTGAAGTAAAATGTCTATTACCAATACGCGAGTAAATATCATAGAAAAAGAATAGTGAGTACAATGTAAAATGTCTATTATATCCATACGCAGTAAATACGAATTATCGAATATGTGAGTAAAATGTCTATTATACCAATACGCGAGTAAAATAGAATATCGAATATGTGAGTAAAAGTCTATTTACCAATAACGCGAGTAAATATAATAAACGAATATGTGAGTAAAATGTCTATTATACAATACGAGAGTAATATAAATATGCGAATATGTGAGTAAAATGGTCTATTATATCAATACGCAGTAAAGAAATATCGATAAACGAATATGTGAGTAAAATGTCTATATATCCAATACGCAAGTAAATATGAATTATCGAATATGTGAGTAAAATGTTCTATAACCAATACGCGAGTAAATATCGAATATCGAATATGTGAGTAAAATGTCATTATACCAAGCGAGTAAATATCGAATTATCGAATATGCGAGTAAAATGTCTATTATACCAATTGGAGTAAATATCGAATTATCGAATATGAGAGTAAAATGTCTATTACACATACGCGGGTAAAGAAAATCGAATTATCGAAATATGTGAGTAAAATGTCTATATACCAATACGCGAGGTTAAAATCGAATTATCGAATATGTGAGTAAAATGTCTATTAACCAATACGAAGTAAATATCGAATTATCGAATATGTGAGTAAAATGTATATTATATCAATACGCGAGTAAATATCGAATTATCGAATATGTGAGTAAAATGTCATATTATACAATACGCGAGTAAATATCGAATTATCGAATATGTGAGTAAAATGTCTATTATACCAATACGCGAGTAATATCGAATTATCGAATATGTGAGTAAAATGTCTATTATACCAATACGCGAGTAAATATCGAATATCGAATATGTGATAAAATGTCATTATACCAATACGCGAGTAAATATCGAATTATCGAATATGTGAGTAAAATGTTATTATACCAATACGTGACTAAATATCGAATTATCGAATATGCGAGAAAATGTCTATTATACCAATACGCGAGTAAAATCGAATTAACGAATATGTGAGTAAAATGTTGTTAACCAATCACGAGTAAATATCGAATAACGATATGTGAGTAAAATGTCTATATACCAATACGCGAGTAATGTCAGAATTATGAATATGTGAGTAAAATATCTATTATACCAATACGCGAGTAATATTCGAATTATCGATATGAGAGTAAAATGTCTATTATACCAATACGTGAGTAAATATCGAAATATCGAATATGCGAGTAAAATATCTATTATACCAATACGCGAGTAAATATCGAATAAACGAATATGTGAGGTAAAATGTCATTATACCAATACGCGAGTAAAGTAAATAATATCGAATATGTGAGTAAAATGTCTAGTATACCATACGCGAGTAAAATCGATTATCGAATATGTGAGTAAAATGTCTATTATACCAATACGCGAGTAAATATCGAATTATCGAATATGTGAGTAAAATGTCTATTATACCGATACGCGTAGTAAATATCGAATTATCGAATAGTGCGAGTTAAAATGTCTATATACCAATACGCGAGTAAATATCGAATTATCGAATATGCGAGGTTAAAATGTCTATTATATCAATACGCAAGTAAATATCGAATTATCGAATATGCGAGAGTAAAATGTTATATACAATACGCGAGTAAATATCGAATTATCGAATATGCGAGTAAAAAATGTCTATTATACCATACAGCGAAGTAAATATCGAATTATCGAATATGTGAGTAAAATGTCTATTATACCAATACGCGAGTAATATCGAATTATCGAATATCTCGAGAGTGAGTAAATGTCTATTCTATCAACGAGAGTAAATATCGTTAATCAGAATATGCGAGTAAAATGTCTATATCAATACGCGAGTAAGTATCGAATATTGCGAATATTGAGTAAAAGGTTCTATTATACCAATACGCGAGTAAATATCGAATTATCGAAATTGGGAGAAAATGTTATTATACAATACGCTAGAGTAAATATCGAATTATCGATATGTGAGTTAAAAATGTCTATATACCAATACGTGAGTAAATATCGAATTATGAATATGCGAGTAAATGTCTATATACCAATACGCGGAGTAAATATCGGAATTACGAATATCGGGAGTAAAATGTCTATTATACCAATACACGAGTAAATATCGAATAAACGAAATATTGTGAGTAAAATGTCTATTATACAATACCGCGAGTAAATATCGAATATATGCGAATATGGGAGTACAAATGATCTATATACCAATACGTGCGCAGTAAATATCGATTATCGAATATGGAGAGGTAGTAGAAAAATCTATTCTACACAAGACGTGAGAAATATCGAATTATCGAATATAGAGAGTTAAAAATGATCTATTATACCACATACGCGAGTAAATATCGTAAACGAATATGTTGAGTAAAATGCTATTATTACCAATACGCGAGTAAATATCGAATTATCGAATATGTGAGTGTAAAATGTCTATTATACCAATACGCGAGTAAATTATCGTCATTATCGAATATGTGAGGTAAAATGGCTATTATACCAATACGCGAGTAATATCGAATTATCGAATATGTGAGTAAAATGTCTATATACCGATACGCGAGTAAATATCGAATTATCGAAATGCGAGTTAAATGTCTATTATTACCAATACGCGAGTAAATATCGAATATCGAATATGCGAGTAAAATGTCTATTATATCAATACGCGAGTAAATATCGAATTATCGAATATGCGAGGTAAAATGTCTATTATACCAAATAGCGAGTTAAATATCGATTTATCGAATATGTGAGTAAAATGTCTATTATACAAATACGCGAGTAATATTCGGAATTATCGAATATGCGAGTAAAAAATGTCTATTCATCAATACGAGAGTAAATATCGAATTATCGAATATGCGAGTAAAATGTCTATTATACCAATACGCAAGTAAATATCGAATTATCGAATATGCGAGAGTAAATGTCTATTATACCAATACGCGAGTAAATATCGAATTATCGATATGTGAAGTAAAATAGTCTATTATACCGATACGCGAGTAAATATCAGAATTATCGAATATGAGTAAAATGTCTATTATACCAATACGCGAGTAAAATATCGAATAGCGAATATGCGAGTAAGTAAAATGTCTATTATACCAATAGCAAGTAAATATCGAATTATCGAATATGTGAGTAATGTCTATTATACCAATACGCAAGTAAATATAGAATTACGAATATGTGAGTAAATGTCTATTATACCAATACGCGAGTAAATATCGAATAAACGAATATGTGAGTAAAAGTCTATTATACCAATAAGCAAGTAAATATCGAATTATCGAATATGTGAGTAAAATGTCATTATACCCATACGCGAGTAAATATCGAATTATCGAATATTTGAGTTAAAATGTCTATATACCAATACGCAGTGTAAATACGAATTATCGAATATGTGAGTAAAATGTCTAGTATACCAATACGTGAGTATAAATATCGAAATAAACGAATATGTGAGTAAAATGTCTATTATACCAATACGCGAGTAAAGTAAATATCGAATAAACGAATATGTGAGTAAAATTGTCTAATACCAATACGCAAGTAAATATCGAATTATCAGAATATGTGAGTAAAAATGTCTATTATACCAATACGCAAGTAAATATGAAATTACGAATATGGGAGTAAATGGCTATTATACACCAATACGTGAGTAAATATCGAATTATCGAATATGTGAGTAAAATGTTCATTATACCAATGCTCGAGTAAATATTGAGATTATCGATTAATCAGCGAGTAAAAGTCTATTTACACCAATACGCGAGTAAATATCGAATTACGCAATATGTGAGTAAATGTCATTATACCAATACGCGAGTAGTAAATATCGGAATTATCGAATATGTGGAGTTAAAATGTCTATTTACCAATACGCGAGTAAATATCGAATTATCGAAATCTGCAAGGTAAATGTTCTTTATACCAATACGTGAGTAAATATCGAATTATCGAATCGCGAGTGTAAAATGTCTATTATACCAATACGCGAGTAAATATCGAATTATCGAATATGTGAGTAAATGTCTATTATACCATACGCGCGTAAATCGAATATCGAATCTGCAAGGTATTGGTATAATAGACATTTTACTCACATATTCGTTAATTCGATATTTACTCGCGTATTGGTATAATAGACATTTTACTCACACATTCGTTTATTCGATATTTACTCGTGTATTGGTATAATAGACATTTTACTCACATATTCGTTTATTCGATATTTACTTGCGTATTGGTATAATAGACATTTTACTCACATATTCGTTTATTCGTTATTTACTTGCGTATTGGTATAATAGACATTTTACTCACATATTCGTTAATTCGATATTTACTCACGTATTGGTATAATAGACATTTTACTCACATATTCGTTAATTCGATATTTACTCACGTATTGGTATAATAGACATTTTACTCACATATTCGATTTTTCTGCATTCGATTACAATCCCCTCTTCCAATTGACTTTGTATATGCATTAAAATCGAGCCTTGAAAGTGGGTGTAGTCATTCCACTATTTGTTAGCCAGACAACATGTGCATTATGCGCCACTTGCAGAGAAAACTGCGGACGCAGTTCAACATTGATCTGACCACCTCTCAACTCCAAAAGAGGTGGTCAGACCTCAAGCGGCAGCAGTGGAACTACGTCCAGGACATCCAGCAGAATATCCAAGGCAAGTATCACATTTATATATTAAATTTTATCTGTGATTGGGTTGTATAAAACCACCTTTTGCACCACTAATTAGGCGGTTTTGTGTCAGATCTTTCTGACAAGCTCTGTCTATGTATCACCCCTTTATGAAGTTACTGCACTTTTCTTGTTACTTTTATAGCACTTGTGATTGGCGCTTCACAAACCACCACAAACGATTGCGGGGTATTTAGTGCTTTTCTCCTAAAGGACTCAAAGTGCAAATGTTAGTGATAGTTAGTGTTGGTAAATTTTAATGTAACAGTTAATGTTAGTAGATGTTAGTTAAGGGACAAGTACACACGAAAAATATTTACATGTAATACAAATTTTGAAAGCTCTTTTTTCATAAACGACTTATATTTTTTTAAATGTTAGTTAATGTTAGTTAGTGTTAGTTAGTGTTAGTATTAGTAAATGTAACTGTTAGTTAATGTTAGTGTTAGTAAATGTAACTGTTAGTTAATGTTAGTTAATGTTAGTATTAGTAAATGTAACTGTTAGTTAATGTTAGTTAGTGTTAGTATTAGTAAATGTAACTGTTAGTTAATGTTAGTTCATGAGTGTTTTTAAGTTATGTGTTGTAAAGTAACTTAGTATTTAGAGTGTAATAACTGTTAGTTAATGTTAGTTAATTTTTAGAGTGGTAGTGTATAGTAAATGTACTGTTAGTTAATGTTACGAGTGTTAGTATTAGTGCTGTTAATATTGATTCAGTTAGTGTAGTAAGGAGTTGTTAATGTTAGTAGTGTTAGCTGAATTAAGTTTATGTTAATAGTGTAATTATGATGGTACGTAGTTCAATGTTAGTTGAGTGTTAGATTAGTAGTCAATGAGTTAGAATTGTGTGTAGTATATAATGTATGTGACAGTTAATGTTAGTAGTGTTAGTATTAGTAGTAAAGATGTAAACTGTAGGTAATGATTAGGTGTTAGTATTAGTATAACTGTAGTAATCTAGGTAGGTAAGTATTGTATGTTTTTAGTTAGTATGTAATGTTAGTTATGTTGTATGGAGTAGTTTAGTAGTAAATGTAACTCGTTAGTTAATGTTAGAATGTTAGTATTAGTAAATGTAACTGTTAGGTAAGGTTAGTGTTAAAGTATTAGTAAAGTGTAAGCAAGTTAGTTTAATGTTAGTGTGTTAGTATTAGTAAATGTAACTGGTAGTTAAGTGGTAGTTGTTAGTATTAGTGAAATGTAAAGTTAGTTAATGTTAGTAGGTAGTATTAGTAAAATGTAAACTGTTAGTTAATGTTAGTGTTAGTAGTAGTAAATGTTAAACTGTAGTTAATGTTAGTGTGTTAGTATTTATTTGTTAATGATTAGTAATGTAATGTTAGTTAAGTTTAGTGTTAGTATTAGTAAATGTAAACTGTTAGTTAATGTAGTTAAGTGTTGTTTAAGTTCAGTCTGTTATTGAGTTAAATGTAAACTTTAGTTAATGTTAGTTAGTGGTTAAGTATTCTTAGAAATGGTAAATGTTAGTTAATGTTAGTTAGTGTTAGTATTAGCTAACTGTAACTGTTAGTTATGTTAGTGTAGTTAGTGTTAGTATTAGTAAATGTAAACGGTTAGTTAATGTTAGTAGTGTTAGTATTTTAGTAGTATTTGTAAATGTAAAATGTTAGTTAATGTTAGTTAGAGTGTTATTATGTAGTATTGAATGTAAACTGTTAGTTAACTAGTTGTTAGTGTTAGATTTGTAGCAATGTATGTACTGTTAGTTAATGTTAGTAGTGTTAGTGTAGTTAGTTAGTATTAGTAATGTCAGTTGTAATGTGAGTGTTAGTATTAGTAATGTAACTGTAGTTAAGTTTAGTGTAGTAGTTATAGTAATGTTAGTTAAATGTAGGTTTATTGTAATTGTTGTATGTAGTGTTAGTATTAGTAATGTAATGTTAGTTAATGTTAGTTAGTTTGTAGTATTAGTAAATTGTAACATGTAGTTATTTGTTAGGTTAAGTTAATTAGTATAATTATGTTAAGTTATGTTAGTGTTAGTATTAGTAAATGTAACTGTTAGTTAATTTGTAGTTAGTGTTAGGATTAGTAAATGTAACTGTTAGTTAATGTTAGTTAGTGTTAGTATTTAGTAATGTAAACTGTTAGTTAATGTTAGTTAGTGTTAGTATTAGGAAATGTAACTGTTAGTTAATTTGGTTAGTAGTGTTAGTTAGTGTTAGTATTAGTAAGTTGTAACTGCTAGTTAATGTTAGTTAGTGTTAGTTATTAGTTAATTGTAATTGTAATAGTTATGTTAGGTTAGTGTTAGTATTAGTAAATGTAAACGTATAGTTAATGGTTAGGTTAGTTGTTAGGATTTGTAAAATGGTAACCTGTTATTAGGTTAGTAGTGGTAGTATTAGTAAATGTAATGTTAGTTAATGAGTTAGTGTTAGTGTTAGTAAATGTAACTGTAGTAATGGTGAGTTAGTGTATTAGTGTGTATTAGTAAGGTAACTGTTAGTTAATGTTAGTAGTAGTATTAGTAATGTTGTTTAGTTTTAGTAGTGTTTAGTATTAGTAATAAAATGTAACTGTTAGTTAATGTTAGTTAGTGTTGTATTAGTAATAGTGTAATGTGTTAGTGTAATGTTAGTTGATTTAGTTAATGTTAGTTAGAGGTTAGATTAGTAAATGTAACTGTATTAGTTAATGTTAGTGTTAGTATTAGTAAATGTAACTGTTAGTTATAGTTAAGTTGTGTGTTAGGTATTAGTAAATGTAAACGTTAGTAATGTTAGTAGTGTTAGTAGTATTAGATTAGTATTGTAATATGTAGTTAGTTGTTAGTTATGTGTTAGTATAGTAAATTGTAACTGTTAGTTAATTGTTATTAGTGTTAGTATTAGTGTAAATGAAAACTGTTAAGTTAATGTTAGGTAGATGTAGTTTAGTTAGTAGTTAGTATTAGTAAAGTAAGTTAGTTAATGTTGTTAGTGTTAAGTGTTAGTAAGTAAATGTAAGTTATAATTGTTAAGTTAGTGTTAAGTTAGTGTTAGTATTTAGTTAATTGTAACTGTTAGTTAATGTTAAGTGTAGTTAGGTTAGTATGTTCAGTAGTTAGTAGTAAATGTAATGTTAGTTAGTTAGGTGTGTTAAGATATTAGTAATTATAGATTAGTAAATGTAAAACTGTTAGTTAATGTTAGTTAGTGGTTAGTATTAGTAAATGTAACTGTTAGTTAATGTTAGTTAGTGTTAGTATTAGTAAAGTAAACTGTGAGTAATGTTAGTTAGTTAGTTAGTGTTTAGGATTAGTAATGTAACTGTTAGTTAATGTTAGTTAGTGTTAGAGTATTAGTAATTGTAATTAGTTAATGTATAGTTAATGTTAGTTAGTGTTAGTTATAGTAAATGTAACTGTTAGTTTAATGTTAGTTAGTGTTAGTATTAGTAAATGTAAAGTTGTTAGTGTAATGTTAGTTAGTGTTAGTATTAGTAAATGTAACTGTTAGTTAAGGTTTAGTTGTGTTAGTATTAGTAAATGTAACTGTTAGTTATGTTAGTTAGTGTTAGTGTAGTGTTAGTAGTGGTTAGTATTGTATAATTGTTAAGTTAGTTAATGTTAACTTAGTTGAGTTAGTTGTAGTGTTAGTAGTGTAAATGTAATGTTAGTTAATGTTAAGTTAGTAGTAGTTAGTATTAGTAAATGTAAACTGTTTAGTTAATGTTAGTTAGTGTGTTAGTTAGTATTAGTAAATGTAACTGTTATGTGTAAGGTTAGTTAGTGTTGTATTGTAAATGTAACTGTTAGTTAATGTTAATTAGTGGTAGTAGTTGATAGATTATAGTTAAATGTAAACTGTTAGTTAATGTTATTTAGTGTTAAGTATTAGTAAATGTAACTGTTAGTTTAATGTTAGTTATGTTAGTTAGTAGTGTTAGTATAGTAAATGTAACGGGTTGTATGTAATGTTAGTAGTGTTAGTAGTGTTAGTATTCGTAAATGTAACTGTTAGTTAATGCTTTAGTTAGTGTTAGTATTAGTAAATGTAATGTTAGTTAATGTTAGTAGGTGTTAAGTATTAGTAATGATGTTAATGTTAGTTAGTGTTAGTTAGTGTTAGTATTAGTAAATGTAACTGTTACGTAATGTTAGTAGGTTAGTATAATAACTGTTAGTGATGTAGTAGGGTTGTATTAGTAATGTAACTGTTAGTTATGTAGTAGTTAGTGTTAGTATTAGTAAAGTAACTGTTAGTTAATGTAGTTAGTGTTAGTATTAGTAAATGTAACTGTTAGTTATGTAGTTAGTGTTAGTATTAGTAAATGTAACTGTTAGTTAATGTTAGTTAGTTAGTGTTAGTAATTAGTAGTAAATGTAACTGTTAGTATGTTAGTTAGTGTTAGTATTAGTAAATGTTAACTGTTAGTTAATGTTAGTTAGTGTAGATGATGTGTGATTAGTTATGTGTTAGTATTAGTAATGTAAATGATGTAGGTTAATGTTAGTGTTTTGTTAGTAAATTGTAACTGTTAGTTTAATGTTAGTTTAGTTAGAGTAGTATTAGAATGATTGGTAATTTAGTTAATGTTAGTTAGTAGTAAGTATAGTAATGTACTGTTAGTTTAATGTTAGTTAGTGTTAGTATTAGTAAATGTAAATGTTAGTAATGTTAGTTAGTGTTAGTATTAGTAAATGTAACGTAGTAAAAAATGTTAGTTAGTGTTAGATTAGTAATGTAACTGTTAGTTAATGTTAGTTAGTGTGTATTAGTAATGTAATGTAGTTATGTTAGTTAGTGTTAGTATTAGTAAATGTTAAACTGTAGTTAAGTGTAGTTAGTGTTAGTATTAGTAAATGAACTAGTTAAGTGTTAGTTAGTGTTAGTGATTAGTAAAGTAAATGTTAGTTTAATGTTAGTTAGTGGTAGTAAGTTGTAAACTGTTAGTTAATGTGTAGTTATGTTAGTTAGTGTAGTATTAGTAAATTGGTAAATGTTAGTTAAGTAGTTAGAGTGTAGTAATGTAACTGTTGTAATGTTGTAGTTTAATGTTAGTTAGTGTTAGTATTAGTAAAATGTAAAAGGTTAGTTAATGTTAGTTAGTGTTTAGTATTAGTAAATGTAATGTTAGTTAATGTTAGTTAGTCGTTAGTATAGTATAACATGTGAGTTAATGTTAGTTATGTAGTTATAGTATTAGTAAATGTAAACTGTTAGTAATGTTAGTGAGTGTTAGTAGTAGTTAAATGTAACTGTTAGTTAATGTGTAGTTAGTGTTGAGTATTAGTAAAGTTATAATGTTAGTTAATGTTAGTTAGTGTAGAATTGTAAAACTGTAGTTAATGTAGTTAGTTGTATAGTAATTGGTAACTGTTAGTTAATGTTAGTTAGTGTTAGTATTAGTAATGTAACTGTTAGTAATGTTAGGTAGTTGTATTAGCTAAATGTAATGTTAGTTAATGTTAGTTAGTGTTAGTATGTAATGTAAATGTTGTATGTTAGTTAGGTAGTAATTGACGTTAGTAATGTTGTTAGTGTTAGTATTTAGTATGTAAACTGTTAGGTAAGGTTGTTAGTGTTAGTAGTGTTTAGTAATTAGAAAATTGTAATGTTAGTTAAGTTAGTTAGTGTTTATGTATTAAGTAAATGATAAAGTGTTAGTAATGTTAGGTAGTGTAGTAACTTGTAACTGTTAGTTAAGTGTAGTTGGTGTTTAGAGTAGTAATTGTAACTGTTAGTTTAATGTTAGTTAGTGTGTAGTATTTAGTAAATGTAACGGTTGTTAAGTTAGTTAGGGTAGTATTAGTAATGTAATGTGTTAGTTAAGGTTAGTTAGTGGTAGTTAATTGTAACTGTTAGTTAATGTTAGTTAATATGTAGTTAGTGTTAGTATTAGTGTAATTGGAACTGTTAGTGACTGTTAGTTAATGTTAGTTAGTGTTAGTTTAGTAATTGTAATGTTAGTTAATGTTAGTTAATGTAAGTTGAGTGTAGTATTTAGTAAATGTAAAATGTTGTAATGTGTAGTGTTAGTATAGTAACTGTTAGTTAATGTTAGTGTAGTATTAGTATTGTAAATGTAACTGTTAGTTAATGTTGAGTAGGGTTAGTAGTATTAGTAAATGTAAATGTGAGTTAATGTTGTTAGTGTTAGTGATTAGAATGTAACTGTTAGTTAATGTAGTTAGTGTTAGTATTAGTAAAATTAGTAAATGTAGTACGGTTAGTTAGTTAGTAGTAGTAGTTGTAACTGTTTAGTTTAATGTTAGTTTAAGTTAGTTAGTGTTAGTATGTTAGTATATAAATTGTAACTGTTAAGTTAATGAGTTAATGTAGTTAGTGTTAGTATTAGTTAAGTTAGTGTAATGTTAGTTAATGTTAGTTAGTGTTTATGTTAATAGTAAATGTAAATGTTAGTGTTAATGTTAGTGTTAGAAGTAAATTTTAGTATGTTAGTTAGTTTAGTATAGTAAATGTAATGTTAGTGAATTGTTAGTTAGGTTCGTAATTTTTTCTCTAGTATAGTTAGTGTGGTAAATGTTTAGTTATTGTGAGTGTTAGTTTAGTTTATTGTAAACGTAACTGTTTAGTTATATGTAGTTGGTGTTAGTATTAGTAAATGTAATATGTTAGTTAATGAGTTAGTGTAGTATTAGTAAATGTAACTGTTAGTTAAATGTTAGTTAGTGTTAGTATAGTAAATGTAACTTAGTTATAGTTAGTAAGATTAGTAAGTCTGTTAGTAGTTAGGTAGTGTAGTATTAGTAAATGTAAATGTTAGTTAATTGTTAGTTAGTGGTTAGTATTAGTAAATGTATACTGTTAGTTAGGTGTTAGTTCAGAGATGAGTATGTAGTTAAAATGTAACTGTTAGTTAATTGTGTAAGGTAGTTGTAAGTATTGAGTAAATGTATTCTGTTAGTAATGTTTTAAGTTTAGTTAGTGGTAGTCTTAGTAAATGTAATGTTAGTTAGTGTTTAGTTTAGTGTGAGTATTAGTAAATGAAACTAGTTAGTTAATGTTAGTTAGTGTAAGTATTAGTAAAATGTATGTTACGTTAAGTAGTAGTGTTAGTATTAGTAAATGTAACTGAGTTACTGTTTAGTTATGTTAGTATAGTTAAAGTAACTGTTAGTTAATGTTGTTAGTTTAGTATTAGTAAATGTAACTGGTAGTTAATGTTAGTAGTGTAGTATTAGTAAATGTAACTGTTGTTAATGTTAGTTAGTAGTTAGTAATTAGTATGTAACTGGTTAGTTGTGTTAGTTAGTGTTAGTATTAGTAAAATGTAACTGTTAGTTCATGTTAGTGTCGTGTAAGTCTGTAAAATGTATCATGTTTAGTATGTTGTTGAGTCGTTAGTATTAGTAAATGTAACTGTTAGTTAATGTTAGTTAGTGTTAGTATTAGTAAATGTAACTGTTAGTTAATGTTAGTTAGTATTAGTAACTGTAACTGTTAGTTAATGTTAGTTAGTGTTAGTATTAGTAACTGTAACTGTTAGTTAATGTTAGTTAGTGTTAGTATTAGTAAATGTAACTGTTAGTTAATGTTAGTTAGTGTTAGTATTAGTAAATGTAATAAACTGTTGGTTAATGTTAGTATGTGTTAGTAATTAGTAAATGTAACTGTTAGTAATGTAGTTAGGTGTTTAGTATTAGTAAATGTTACTGTTAGTTAATGTTAGTTAGGGTAGTATTAGTAATGAACTGTTAGTTAATGTTAGTAGTGTTTTAGTATTAGTAAATGTAAATGTTAGTAATGTTGTTATATTAGTAAAATGTAACATGTTAGTTAATGTTAGTTAGTGTTAGTATTAGTAAATGTAACTGTTAGTTAATGTAGTTAGTGTTAGTATTAGTAAATGTAACTGTTAGTTAATGTTAGTTAGTGTTTAGTAT
>JAACNH010000023.1:777078-866189 GCA_019447015.1 Hymenochirus boettgeri
TTTTGTGTTAGTAATTGTAAACTGTTAGTTAAGTTAGTTAGTGTTAGTATAGAATTGTAACTGTTAGTTAATGTTAGTTAGTGTTAGTATTAGTAAATGTAAACTGTAGGATGTTAGTTAGTGTTGTATTAGTAAATGTAAATGTTAGTTAAGTGTTAGTAGTGTTAGTAATTGTAAATGTTAGTTACTGTTAGTTAATGGTGAGTTAGTGTTAGTATTAGTAATTGTAACTGTTTTTTAAAGGTAATGTTAGTTAATGTTAGTTAGTTGTAGTTAGTAATTGTAAATGTTGTTAATGTTAGTTAATGTAGTAGTGTTAGTATTGTAAATGTAAATGTTAGTGTAATGTTAGTGTTGTAATTGTAACTGTTAGTTAATGTTAGTTAGTATTAGTATTAGTAAATGTAACTGTTAGTTAATGTTAGTTAGTAGGTATTAGTAAATGTAGTGTAATGTTAGTTAATGTTAGTGAGTGTTAGTATTAGGAAATGTAACTGTTAGTTAATGTTAGTTAGTGTTAGTATTAGTAAATGTAAATGTTAGTTAATGTAGTTAGTGTTAGTAATTGAACTGTAGTTAATGTTATTAATGTTAGTTAGTGTGAGTATAGTAATGTAAATGTTAGTGTAATGTTAGTTAATGTTAGTTAGTGTTTGTATAGTAATGTTAACTGTTTAGTTTTTAATGTTAGTTAATGTTAGTTAGTGTTAGTATAGTAAATGTAATGTTTAGTTAATTGTTAGTGTTAGTAATTGTAACTGTAGTGTAAGTTAGTAGTATAGTTTAGTATGTAATGTTAGTTAATGTTAGTTAGGTGAGTATTAGTAAATTGTAAATGTTAGTTAATGTGTAGTTAGTGTTAGTATTAGTAAATGTAACTGTTAGTTTAATGTAGTTAGTGTTAGTATTAGTAAATGTAAATGTTAGTTAATGTTAGTAGTGTTGTATGAGTAAATGTAACTGTTAGTTAAGTTAGTTAGTGTTAGTATTGAGTAAATGTAATTTAGTTAATGTTAGTTAGTTTAAGTATTAGTAAATGTATCTGTAGTTAATGTTAGTAGTGTAGTTAGTAAATGTAACTGTTAGTAATGTTAGTTAGTAGTTGTATTAGTAACGTAACTGTTAGTTGTTAGTTAGTGTTAGTATTAGTAAATGTAACTGTTAGTTAAGGTGTAGTGTAAGTATTAGTAAATGTATCTGTTAGTGAAGGTTAGTTAGTGTTAGTATTAGTAAATGTAACTGGATTAGTTCGTGTTAGTTAGTGTTAGTATTAGTAAATGTAACTGTTAGTTAATGTTAGTGTAGTGTTAGTATGTAAAGTAAATGTAGTTAATGTTGTAGGTTAGTTAGTAAATGAACGTTAGTTAATGTAGTAGTGTAGTATTGTAAAGGTAACTGTTAGTTAATGGTTAGTTGTATATAGTAAATGTCTGGTAGTTAATGTTAGTTAGGTTAGTATTAGTTAAATGTAACTGTTAGTTAATGTTAGTTAGTGTTAGTATTATAAATGTAACTGTTAGTTAGTGTTAGTTAGGTGTGTATTAGAAAGTAACTGTGTAGTAATGTTAGTAGGGTAAGTATTAGTAAATGTACTGTTAGTTATGTTAGTTAGTGTTAGTATTAGTAAATGAACTGTTAGTAGTGTTGTTAGTGTTAGTATTAGTAAATGTAACTGTAGTTAATGTTAGTTAGTGTTAGTATTAGTAAATGTAAAATGTTAGTTAATGTTAGTGAGTGTAAGTATAGTAAATGTATCTGTTAGTTAATGTTAGTTAGTGTTAGTATAGTAAATGTAACTGTTAGTTAGTGTTAGTTAGTGTTAGTATTAGTAAATGTAACTGTAGTGAATGTTAGTTAGTGTAAGTATTAGTAATGTATCTGTTAGTTAATGTGTAGTAGTGTTAGTATATATGTAATTGTAACTGTTAGTTAAGTTAGTTAATGTTAGTGTTAGTAATTGTAACTGTTAGTTAATGTTAGTTAAGTTAGTGTTAGTAATTGTAACTGTGAGTTATGTTAGTTATGTTAGGTGTTGTATTAGTAAAGTAACTGTTAGTTAATGTTAGTTAGTGTTAGTATTAGTAATTGTAACTGTTAGTTAATGTTAGTTAGTGGTAGTATTAGTAAATGTAAATGTTAGTTAATGTTAGTGTTAGTAATTGTAACTGTTAGTAATGTAGTAATGTTAGTTAACATAAGGACAAGTAACACAAAAAAATATTTACAATATAACATTATAATTTATATTATTATTTTTTATTATATTATTATTATTAATACTTTTTATATATAAAATTACAGATGAGGGATCTGTTTCGCCAGTGAGGTGAAGATGGTGGATCACCCCTGCAAACACCCCCACACAAGGCCCCAGATATGGCCTGTAGTTTCCCCTGCACCAGCACCAGCACGCCAGCGCTGGCTGGATGAAATGGTGCATGGAGAGGAGCATGATCTCCATCCATAAAGACATTAAGCGCTTAAAGCGCAAAATATAAAAAAAATAAATGCATTCCCACCACATTCTTCTGTGTTATGGATAAATATAGAGTAGATTAATGGTATTATTATATGATTAGATAGTGATTATGATATGTATTAGTATTATTATATGATATTATTTTGTATGATGATATCATGTTATATATTTTAGTTATTATATTACTGGTATTATTATTATTTAGATTAATTTATTATTATTATTAATTGTTATTATTATTATTAGTATTATTATGTATATTTACTATTATTATTATTTTTACTGTTATTATTATTATTATTATTATATTCTAATTGTTATTATTATTATTAATTGTATTATTATATTATTATGGCACCAAAAAAGTAAAAAGGTGCTTAGTTACATTTACTAAAAAAGTTGAACCAAACAAATCTCTGTGTTTTATCTTTACAAATGACATTGACATACAAACATAATATTTAGGCTTTCCATTCCCCATTGGCTTCTCTCCCTCAGAGTATGCTTCGTGCAAGGGAAAGCGGGGAAGGGGAAAGGGTTCGTAGGAACAGCACCATTGAGTAGCAGTAGACCCACTGCAATTTGACAACATTATTGCGGAGCCAGGCAGGCTTGGCCCAACGGACAGACCCCAACCCCATTGGCTTCTCTCCCTCAGAGTATGCTTCTACAAGGGAAAGGGGGAAGGGCATACACTTTGTAGGAACTGCACTATTGAGTAACAGTAGACCCACTGCAATTTGACAATTTATTGCAGAGCCAGGCAGGTTTGGCCCCACCAGACAGATCCCATACCCCATTGGCTTCTCTCCCTCAGTGCGCTGTGATGAAGGGCGCATGCCTGAAATGCGTCGGCTGTTATGGCTCTGTATGCTGATTTTTAATCTGAATCAATAAAGGTTTGTTTATGATCGGAAGAGTTGAAGGTGCAGTACGCTTCCTCCTGTTTGTTCTTCCCTCAGTGTATGCTTCATGCAAGGGAAAGGGGCAAGGGGATACACTTCATGAAAAGACCTGTATGAGCTGGTATGACACAGTAAGTGACACCATAAAGGTGCCTCGTGGAGAGAGAGACAGGAGAGCAAGTATGGATGTTTTTCATTGGGCCAAGTAGGATCAACCCAACTGTAGAAAATAGCCACAGGGTAGCTGTTGCGGTAGAGCAATTGTAATTTTACAGCTTGAATGCTGTAGAGCAAAGTAGAACCATAAATGGCCTTACCAATTGAAAAAAATTAGCCATTCCAGCTAAACTGGCATCAGCTAAGCCTCCAGGTGGAAAATGAGGCAGAAGGAGCAATACTGGTTGCCAGGGGCAAGAGACCTTCAGTCACGGGCATCAGCAATAGGGATGCTGTACTGAGATGTGATCCACGCCTCATTCATCCTTGATGAATGTAAGGCGGTCCACATTCTCAGTGGAGAGACGGGTCCTACTCTCCATTACAACACCCCTGCCACACTGAAGTCCCTCTCCGAAACACTGGATGCCGGGCATGAAAGGACCTCAATGGCGTACTGTGCCAACTCGGGCCATATATCCAGCCTCGCCACCAGTAATCCAGTGTATCCTCAGTCTCTGAGGTGACTACATCGGCCCTGGAGGTATGCCTGGTACAGTTGCCAGTAGATGTGCCTGGCAACTGTGGTTGGAAGAAAAGGAAGTTAGCTGCAAGGCTGCTCCAGAGCTGCTGCTCTTCCTCTCAGGCACAGGGGGACGTGAGCCCTGCTCATTCCCAAAATCAGGTGCTGTAGGCCTGCCAGCACCTGGAAAAGTATAACAGGCAATGTAGCAGTGTCGCCTCATACTGCTGCATTCTCTGCATCCCTCTGCAATGCGGGAATGAACTCCGACACTTTACCCTTATAGCAGGGATATAAGCATGGCCACCAGTACTGCTCCTTCTCATTGATGGCTTTAATCCTGGGATCCTTGCACAGGCATCGCAGCATATGCATACCCATATGCCGCAAAATGCCGAACGCAGAGGACCCCATGTCTCATCGTCACTGAAGACAACAGTGTCAGGCTCAACCACTCCCCAACCACGGATGACATGTGGTACTTGGGAGGGTTGAGATGTCCCCCTAGAGGAATGCCCCATTTCTCTCAGTCCAGATCACCTAAATCCCCCTCTCCATCATCGGACGGCTGCTCTGCACCATGATGCCGGGCTCAGAAAGCACCACCGTGGCGGCTCTTCCTCTTCCAGTAGCTGCTGCTGGCAGCTAGTGCCCTGTCGGTATGCCGCGCAGGGTGTGCTCAAGGAGGAACACAGTGGGATGGTATCGCTATGGTGGCATCATCGCGGCTTACCATCTGGTGGCCTCCTCAAATGGTGTGAGCACACGGCAGGCATCCCGTAAAGCAGCCACTGCTGGGTAAGAGAAATCCCAGGTCCCCAGAGCCTGATCTATCCTCGTACTCAACAAATAGCCCATGATGGCTCGCCTCTGCTGCAGCAGCCTCAGTAGCATCATAAGACTAGAGTCCAGCGGGTGGGGGTGGCACAAATCAAGCGGCTCTGCGGCAGACTGTTCTGCAGCTGGAACTCGGCCAGACGAGCTGTGGCCGTGTTTGACCGCCTGAAGTGACTGGACACCCTCCTAGCCATCCTCAGTACCTCCTGCAGACCAGGGTACTTCGTGAGGAACCGCTGGACAACCAGGTTGAAAACGTGTGCCAGGCAAGGAACATGTGTGACTCTGCCCATGCGAAGGGCAGGCAGGATGTTGGTGGCATGTCACACACGACCTTGCCTTTGAGAGGTGGTGTTGGGTCAGCCACCTCTCAGCCTGCCCTTGCAGTGCTGCAGCAACTCTGCCCCGGTGTGGCTCCTATCACTGCGACACAGAAGCTGCATGGCACTGTCTCACCTGTCATGAAGCATAGGCTCTGGGGGGGCACAGGGCTTTCAAGAAGAGGACTCACCGGATGTGGAGGGGGTGGTGGAGACTGGTGTATCACCAATGCGTGGTGGTACCACCATTCACCACTTGTGCCCCGTGCCGCGTCTTGCCGGAAGCAGAATGGCCCACTGGGCGGTAAATGAGACAAACCGCCCTGGCGTACTTGCTGGACCACACGTCCATAGTAATGTGGACACTCTTGCCCACACTGTGGTCCAGCGAAGCAGATATTTTGCCCTGCAGGTGGTTGCAGGGCTGGTACTGCTTCTTGGCAAAGTACCAATGGCCAGGCACGTGCCACTGTGGTGTGCCAATGGCCACAAATCTCCTGAACGCTGCACTGTCTAACAGGCTGAATAGTAGCAGCTGCGCCACCAGGAGTTTGGCTAAGACGGCTGTGAGATGATGGGCTTGGGGGTGACTGGGGGACAATATCTGCCTCCGCTCCAACAAATGGAAGAGACACCTGCCTTATACCTGACTACCCAGCAGCAGTGTCAAGGCCTCTTAACACCCGTGTGCTGTGGCCAAAGGCTGCTCTCCTCCTAACTTCCACCGAGGAAGCAGCTGATGGGGCGGAGGGAGAGGAGGGGAAGAGGAGTACGGTGGCTACCTGGGCACAAGGAAGGGAACGCGTGGGTGCCTGTACGTTCCTGACCGCTGCTCCCACCGGGCAAAGTGGTGCAGTATTATATGTCTCCTCATAGAAGAGGTGCCCAGAGGTGTGCATTCTTCTAGGCTAACACGCTGCAGGCACAGACTGCACACTGCAACCGTGTTGTCACGGGAGCCAATGAGAAGAACTCCCATACAGCTGAGCCACTGGCACGCACAGGAGCAGAGGTCACCTGCCGTTGTTGGGCACTGGCATCAGGTGGCATTGGTGCCGTACTCCACGAGCAGCACAGGTGCACTAGACGCACTGCCTCTGCCCCGGCCCCTGAGCCCAGTCCTGCCTCTGGGTTCAGGATCGTGCTCCCCTCAGAGACACTATCCTCTCCTCTCTCACAGAGGGCACCATGGATGATCGGTGACCTCATCGTCCACTTCCACCTCCTCAATAATGGAGGCTGCATCACTAACAGCAGCAGCATCTGGAACCTCACCCCTGCATTAGTTCCCTGGCTGCTCACAGACTGCTGCGTGACATCGTCAGCCTCTGTCCCCCTGTGCACTGAGCACTTTCCTCCGCCTCGGGCGACAGGAAAGATGTGTGCATCAGTGCACAGCTCCCCCTCAAGCACACTAGCCCCACACATAGTGTGCGAAAACAGATCTGAGACTCCTCCCCGGATCCCCGAGGTACGGGCATGTGGGCAACGAACTCCGATAGAGAGGATCAGGTTCCATGCCCACAGTAGGAGCCTCAGGTGAGGAAGGAGCAGGCCCAGTATCTACAGTAGCAGCTCGGCTGCTCTGTGCCTGTGAGGAGGTGGATGAGGAAGGCTGGGTAATCCATCTACTACCCGCCTTCCTTGATCAGAAGGGATAGCCCTAGCCCGGCTACCCCTAAACATATCGGGTACGGCTACCCGGCTGCCCTGCAAAGGGCCAGGTAGCTCCTGGCCAGAGCCTTCCGTAGGCTCTCCTCTGCCTCTCCCTCCACGTACAGAAGCACCCTGCTCCTGGCTCTCCCTCTTGCCCCTGCCAGGCATTTCCCAAATTTTTAGCAAAAAAAGTATATATATATATATATATATATATATAGCACATAGAAATGAAGCAGCACTCCTCCATATAAAACACAGTTTTCTTTATTAAATCCTGTCACATGTCCAACAACAAGCGAGTTACTTGAGAAAGGGCGCTGTGACGCCCAAAACGTCGCTTGTTGTTGGACATGTGACAGGATTTAATAAAGACAAACGTGTTTATATGGAGGAGTGCTGCTTCGTTCTATGTTGCTATTGAATATTTGGCAGGACTGCGGAGCCTGTTTTGAGTGCACCCACTGTTATTCCTATTGCTACGGAGTGCCGCCGACATTTTTGTATTTATAATATATATATATATACACACACACAATACACAAAAGACTAAGGACAAAACGACACAGAGGACAAAACACACAGTAACATCACAGAAGCAAACAAATAAAACACAAGCTTTTTTTTTTCACAAACAAAGACAAACAAATATATATATTTTTTTACACTAAAAGCACAAATATGACACAGACACAACTGACAGCAAAAGCTGCTGATTGCTGCTAAAGGCAGCACTGTCAGTTACACAAACCACACAGACACTGAACACAGATACAGAAAGACAAACAAAAAAAAAGGACACCTAGACCTCTAAAAGGTCATAAAATTGTCCAAAGAATTAAGGGTAGTAAATGTATCTGTTAGTTAATGTTAGTTAGTGTTAGTATTAGTAATTGTAACTGTTAGTTAATGTTAGTTAATGTTAGTGTTAGTAATTGTAACTGTTAGTTAATGTTAGTTAATGTTAGTGTTAGTAATTGTAACTGTTAGTTAATGTTAGTTAATGTTAGTTAGTGTTAGTATTAGTAAATGTAACTGTTAGTTAATGTTAGTTAGTGTTAGTATTAGTAATTGTAACTGTTAGTTAATGTTAGTTAGTGTTAGTATTAGTAAATGTAAATGTTAGTTAATGTTAGTGTTAGTAATTGTAACTGTTAGTTAATGTTAGTTAATGTTAGTTAACATAAGGACAAGTACACACAAAAAATATTTACAATATTTACATTATAATTTTATTATTATTATTTTTTATTATTATTTATTATTATTAATTACTTTTTATATATAAATTTACAGATGAGGGATCTGTTTCTGCCAGTGAGGCTGAAGATGGTGGATCACCCCCTGCAACACCCCCCACCAAGGCCCCAGATATGGCCTGTAGTTTCCCCTGCACCAGCACCAGCACGCCAGCGCTGGCTGGATGAAATGGTGCATGGAGAGGAGCATGATCTCCATCCATAAAGACATTAAGCGCTTAAAGCGCAAAATATAAAAAAAATAAATGCATTTCCCACCACATTTCTTCTTGTTGTTATTATTATTATTATTATTATTATTATTATTATTAATATTATTATTAATTGTTATTATTATTATTATTATTATTATTATTATTATTATTATTATTACTGTTATTATTATTATTATTATTATTAATTGTTATTATTATTATTAATTGTTATTATTATTATTATTATTGCACCAAAAAAGTAACAGGTGCTTAGTTACATTTACTAAAAAAGTTGAACCAAACAAATCTCTGTGTTTTATCTTTACAAATGACATTGACTACAAACATAATTATTTAGGCTTTTCCCATTCCCCATTGGCTTCTCTCCCTCAGAGTATGCTTCGTGCAAGGGAAAGCGGGGAAGGGGAAAGGGTTCGTAGGAACAGCACCATTGAGTAGCAGTAGACCCACTGCAATTTGACAACATTATTGCGGAGCCAGGCAGGCTTGGCCCACCGGACAGACCCCACACCCCATTGGCTTCTCTCCCTCAGAGTATGCTTCGTACAAGGGAAAGCGGGGAAGGGCATACACTTTGTAGGAACTGCACTATTGAGTAACAGTAGACCCACTGCAATTTGACAATATTATTGCAGAGCCAGGCAGGTTTGGCCCCACCAGACAGATCCCATACCCCATTGGCTTCTCTCCCTCAGTGCCTGTGATGAAGGGCGCATGCCTGAAATGCGTCGGCTGTTATGGCTCTGTATGCTGATTTTTAATCTGAATCAATAAAGGTTTGTTTATGATCGGAAGAGTTGAAGGTGCAGTACGCTTCCTCCTGTTTGTTCTCTCCCTCAGTGTATGCTTCATGCAAGGGAAAGCGGGCAAGGGGATACACTTCATGAAAAGACCTGTATGAGCTGGTATGACACAGTAGGTGACACCATAAAGGTGCCTCGTGGAGAGAGAGACAGGAGAGCAAGTATGGATGTTTTCATTGGGCCAAGTAGGATCAACCCAACTGTAGAAAAATTAGCCACAGGGTAGCTGTTGCGGTAGAGCAATTGTAATTTTACAGCTTGAATGCTGTAGAGCAAGGTAGAACCATAAATGGCCTTACCAATTGAAAAAAATTAGCCATTTTCCAGCTAAACTGGCATCAGCTAAGCCTCCAGGTGGAAAATGAGGCAGAAGGAGCAATACTGGTTGCCAGGGGCAAGAGACCTTCAGTCACGGGCATCAGCAATAGGGATGCTGTACTGAGATGTGATCCACGCCTCATTCATCTTGATGAATGTAAGGCGGTCCACATTCTCAGTGGAGAGACGGGTCCTACTCTCCATTACAACACCCCCTGCCACACTGAAGTCCCTCTCCGAAACACTGGATGCCGGGCATGAAAGGACCTCAATGGCGTACTGTGCCAACTCGGGCCATATATCCAGCCTCGCCACCCAGTAATCCAGTGTATCCTCAGTCTCTGAGGTGACTACATCGGCCCTGGAGGTATTGCCTGGTACAGTTGCCAGTAGATGTGCCTGGCAACTGTGGTTGGAAGAACAGGCTGAAGTTAGCTGCAAGGCTGCCTCCAGAGCTGCTGCTCTTCCTCTCAGGCACAGGGGGACGTGAGCCCTGCTCATTCCCAACATCAGGTGCTGTAGGCCTGCCAGCACCTGGAAAAGTATAACAGGCAATGTAGCAGTGTCGCCTCATACTGCTGCATTCTCTGCATCCCTCTGCAATGCGGGAATGAACTCCGACACTTTACCCTTATAGCAGGGATCTATAAGCATGGCCACCCAGTACTGCTCCTTCTCATTGATGGCTTTAATCCTGGGATCCTTGCACAGGCATCGCAGCATATGCATACCCATATGCCGCAAAGTGCCGAACGCAGAGGACCCCATGTCCTCATCGTCACTGAAGACAACAGTGTCAGGCTCAACCACTCCCCAACCACGGATGACATGTGGTACTTGGGAGGGTTGAGATGTCCCCCTAGAGGAATGCCCCATTTCTTCTCAGTCCAGATCACCTAAATCCCCCTCCTCATCATCGGACGGCTGCTCTGCACCATGATGCCCGGGCTCAGAAAGCACCACCGTGTCGGCTTCTTCCTCTTCCAGTAGCTGCTGCTTGGCAGCTAGTGCCCTGTCGAGTATGCCGCGCAGGGTGTGCTCAAGGAGGAACACCAGTGGGATGGTATCCGCTATGGTGGCATCATCGCGGCTTACCATCCTGGTGGCCTCCTCAAATGGTGTGAGCACACGGCAGGCATCCCGTATAAGCAGCCACTGCCTGGGTAAGAGAAATCCCAGGTCCCCAGAGCCTGATCTATCCTCGTACTCATACAAATAGCCCATGATGGCTCGCCTCTGCTGCAGCAGCCTCAGTAGCATCATAAGACTAGAGTTCCAGCGGGTGGGGGTGTCACAAATCAAGCGGCTCTGCGGCAGACTGTTCTGCAGCTGGAACTCGGCCAGACGAGCTGTGGCCGTGTTTGACCGCCTGAAGTGACTGGACACCCTCCTAGCCATCCTCAGTACCTCCTGCAGACCAGGGTACTTCGTGAGGAACCGCTGGACAACCAGGTTGAAAACGTGTGCCAGGCAAGGAACATGTGTGACTCTGCCCATGCGAAGGGCAGGCAGGATGTTGGTGGCATTGTCACACACGACCTTGCCTATTGAGAGGTGGTGTGGGGTCAGCCACCTCTCAGCCTGCCCTTGCAGTGCTGCCAGCAACTCTGCCCCGGTGTGGCTCCTATCACTGCGACACAGAAGCTGCATGGCACTGTCTCACCTGTCATGAAGCATAGGCTCTGGGGGGGCACAGGGCTTTCCAAGAAGAGGACTCACCGGATGTGGAGGGGGTGGTGGAGACTGGTGTATCACCAATGCGTGGTGGTACCACCATCTCACCACTTGTGCCCCGTGCCGCGTCTCTGCCGGATAGCAGAATGGCCCACTGGGCGGTAAATGAGACATACCGCCCCTGGCCGTACTTGCTGGACCACACGTCCATAGTAATGTGGACACTCTTGCCCACACTGTGGTCCAGCGAAGCAGATATTTTGCCCTGCAGGTGGTCGTGCAGGGCTGGTACTGCCTTCTTGGCAAAGTACCAATGGCCAGGCACGTGCCACTGTGGTGTGCCAATGGCCACAAACTCCCTGAACGCTGCACTGTCTACCAGGCTGAATAGTAGCAGCTGCGCCACCAGGAGTTTGGCTAAGACGGCTGTGAGATGATGGGCTTGGGGGTGACTGGGGGACAATATCTGCCTCCGCTCCAACAACTGGGAAGAGACACCTGCCTTATACCTGACTACCCAGCAGCAGTGTCAAGGCCTCTTAACACCGTGTGCTGTGGCCAAAGGCTGCCTCTCCTCCCTAACTTCCACCGAGGAAGCAGCTGATGGGGCCGGAGGGGAGGAGGGGGAAGAGGAGGTACGGTGGCTACCTGGGCACAAGGAAGGGAACGCGTGGGTGCCTGTACGTTCCCTGACCGCTGCTCCCACCGGGCAAAGTGGTGCAGTATTATATGTCTCCTCATAGAAGAGGTGCCCAGAGTTGCTGCATTCTTCTCATGGCTAACACGCTGCAGGCACAGACTGCACACTGCAACCGTGTTGTCACCGGGAGCCAATGAGAAGAACTCCCATACAGCTGAGCCACTGGCACGCACAGGAGCAGAGGTCACCTGCCGTTGTTGGGCACTGGCATCAGGTGGCATTGGTGCCGTACCTCCACGAGCAGCACTAGGTGCACTAGACGCACTGCCTCTGCCCCGGCCCCTGAGCCCAGTCCTGCCTCTGGGTTCAGGATCGTGCTCCCCCTCAGAGACACTATCCTCCTCCTCTCTCACAGAGGGCACCCATGGATGATCGGTGACCTCATCGTCCACTTCCACCTCCTCAATACTGGAGGCTGCATCACTAACAGCAGCAGCATCTGGAACCTCACCCCCTGCATTAGTTCCCTGGCTGCTCACAGACTGCTGCGTGACATCGTCAGCCTCCTGTCCCCCTGTGCACTGAGCACTTTCCTCCGCCTCGGGCGACAGGAAAGATTGTGCATCAGTGCACAGCTCCTCCTCAAGCACACTAGCCCCACACATAGTGTGCGAAAACAGATCCTGAGACTCCTCCTCCGGATCCCCGAAGGTACGGGCCATGTGGGCAACGAACTCCTGATAGAGAGGATCAGGTTCCATGCCCACAGTAGGAGCCTCAGGTGAGGAAGGAGCAGGCCCAGTATCTACAGTAGCAGCTCGGCTGCTCTGTGCCTGTGAGGAGGTGGATGAGGAAGGCTGGGTAATCCACTCTACTACCCGCCTTCCTTGATCAGAAGGGATAGCCCTAGCCCGGCTACCCCTAAACATATCGGGTACGGCTACCCGGCTGCCCTGCAAAGGGCCAGGTAGCTCCTGGCCAGAGCCTTCAGTAGGCTCTCCTCTGCCTCTCCCTCCACGTACAGAAGCACCCCTGCTCCTGGCTCTCCCTCTTGCCCTGCCAGGCATTTCCCACCCAAATAATACAGATCTACAGTATGTACTGTATATGTTTTTTTTTTATATAGCTCACTTGGGGACACAGCGCTGTATATTATAACAATACAGATTATACAGTATGTATTATAGGTTTATTTATGATAGCGCCACTTGGGGACAGAGCGCTGTACATTATAACAATACACGATTAAACAGTATGTATGTATATGTTTATTAATATAGCTCCACTTGGGACGCAGAGCTGTACATTATAACAATACAGATTAATACAGTTATGTATGTAATTGTTTATTTAATAGTGCCACTGGGGTACACACAGCGATGTACATTATAACAAGTACAGATATACATTATTTATGTATCTGTTTATTTATAAGTGCCACTCGGGGACCCAGCGCTTACATTAACAATACAGATTATACATATTATGTATATGTTTATTTATATAGAGCCACTTGGGGACACAGCGCTGTACATTATAAATACAGATATATACAGTATTTATGTATATGTTTATTTATATAGCGCCACTTGGGTACACAAGCGCTGTACATTATAACAATACGATTATACATAGTATGTATATGTTTATTTATATAGCGTCCACTTGGGGACGCAGCGCTGTACATTATAACAATACAGATTATACAGTATGTATGTATATGTTTATTTATATAGCCCCACTTGGGTACACAGCGCTTTGACATTTAACAATACAGATTACCAGTATTATATGTATATGTTTATTTATATCGGCCACTTGGGGACGCAGCGCTGTGCATTATAACAATAACGATTATACAGTATGTATGATATGTTTTTATTTATATAGCGCCACTTGGGTACACAGCGCTGTACATTAGATACAATACAGATAACAGTATGTATGTAATGTTTATTTATATAGCGCCACTTGGGTACACAACGCTGTATATTATAACAATACATATTATACAGTATGTATATATATGTTTATTTATATAGCGACACTTGGGGACACAGTGCTGTACAGTATAACAATACAGATCATACAGTATGTATGTACATGTTTATTTATATAGCGCCACTTGGGTATACAATGCTGTATATTTATACATCATATATACAGTATGTATATAATGTTTATTTACAAGTGCCACTGGATACACAGCGCTGTACTTATACAATACAGATTACAGTATGTATGTATATATTTATTTATATAGTGCCACTTGATACACCGCTGTACATTATAACAATACAGATTGTACAGTATGTATGTATATGTGTTTATTTATATATTGCCACTTGGGTACAACCCGCGCTGTACATTATACAATACAGATTATACAGTATGTATGTATATGTTTATTTATATAGATCACTTGGGGACACAAGCGCTGTAACATGATAACAATGACAGATTATACAGTATGTATGTATGTTTATTATATATAGCGCCACTTGGGGTCACAGCGCTGTACATTATAACAATACAGATTATACAGTTGTATGTATAGTTTATTTATATAGCGCCACTTGGGACGCAAGCGCTGTACAATAACAATACAGATTATACGATGTATGTAATATGTTTTATTTATATAGCGGCCCTGTGGGTACACAGCGCTTTACATTATAACAATACAGATTATACATTCGGTATGTATATGTTTATTTTATATATCTCCACTTGGTACACAGCGCTGTACATTATAACACTACAGATTAACAGTAATGTATGTATATTTATTTTATATAGCGCCACTTGGGGACACAGCGCTGTACATTATAACATAACAGATTATACAGTATTTATGTTTATTTATTATAGCGCCACTTGGGTACACACGTGTACATTAATAACAATACAATTATCTCTAGTATTATATGTTTATTTATATAGCGCCACTTGGAAACACAGCACTGTACATCATAACATACAGATTAGACAGTAATTATACGTAGTATTTATATGTTTATTTATATAGCGCCACTTGGGTACACATCGCTGTACATTATAACAATACAGATTATACAGTATGTATGTATATGTTTATTTATTAGCCCACTTGGGGGACACAGCGCTGTACATATAACAATACAGATTAATACAGTATGTATGTATATGTTTATTTATATGCGCCACTTGGGGAACACAGCGTCTTACATTTAACAATACAGATTATACAGTATTTTATATGTTTATTTATATAGCGCCACTTGGGTACACAACGCTGTTACATTAGTAACATACAATTATACACTATGTACATTTTTTTAATTATATAGCGCCACTTGGGTACACAGCGCTGAGTACATTATAACAATACAGATTTATACAGTATGTACATTGTTTATTTATATAGCGCCACTTGGGTACACAGTGCTGACATTATAACAATACAGATTATACCGTATGTATGAATAGTTTATAGCGCACTTGGGGACACAGTGCTGTACATTATAACAATACAGATTATACAGTATGTATGTATATGTTTTATTATATATAGCGCCACTTGGGGACACAGGCTGTACATTATAACAATACAGATTTTACGTATCTAAGTAAATGTTTATTTATATAGCGCCACTTGGGGCCACAGCGCTGTACATTAGACAATACAACAGATTATACGTATGTATATGTTTTATTTTATATGCGCCCACTTGGGTAACAACGCTGTACATTATACAATACAGATTATACAGTATGTAACATGTTTATTTATATGCGCCACTTGGGTACCAGCGCTGTACATTATACAATACAGATTATACAGTATGTACATGTTTATTTATATACGCCACTTGGGTACACAGTGCTGTACATTATTAACAATACAGATTATACAGTATGTATGAATGTGTTTATATGCGCCACTTGGGTGACCACGCGCTGTACATATAACAATAGCATATACGTTATGTATGTATTGTTTATTATATAGCGCCACTTGGGGACACAGCGCTGTACATAATATAACACTACGATTATACAGTACTGTTGTATATGTTTATTTATATAGCGCCACTTGGGGACACAGCGCTGTACATTATAACAATACAGATTATACAGTATGTATGTATTGTTTATTTTATATAGCGTCACTTGGGTACAACAGCGCTGTACATTATAACATACAGATTATACAGTATGTATGTATATGTTTATTTATATGCGCCACTCTGGGACAACAGCGCTGTACATTAATAACAATACAGATTATACAGTATGTAATGTATATTTTTATTAATAGCGCCACTCGGGGACACAGCGCTGTACATTATAACAATACAGATTATACAGTATGTATGTAATGTTTATTTATATAGCGCCACTTGGGTACACAGCGCTGTATTATAAACAATACAGATTATACAGTATGTATGTATATGTTTATTTTATATAGCGCCACTTGGGGACGAAGCGCTGTACATTATAACAATACAGATTATACAGTATGTATGTATATGTTTTATTATATAGCCCACTTGGGGACGCAGCGCTGTACATTATAACAATACAGATTTACAGATGTATGTATATGTTTATTTATATACGCACTTGGGACACAGCGCGTACATTATAACAACACAGATTATACAGTATGTATGATATGTTATTTATACTCATCGCCACTTGGGGACACACGCTGTACATTATAACAATACAGATTATACAGTATGTATGTATATGTTTATTTATATAGCGCCACTTGGGGACCACGCGCTGTACTTATAACAATACAGATTATACAGTATGTATGTATATGTTTATTTATATAGCCCACTTGGGGACACAGCGCTGTCCATTAAACAATACAGATTATACAGTATGTATGTATATGTGTTATTATATAGCGCCACTGGGGACACAGCGCTGTACATTTAAACAATACAGATTATACAGTATGTATGTATTGTTTATTTATATAGGCCAACTTGGGTAACACAGTGCTGTACATATAACATACAGATTAGACGTATGTATATGTTATTTATATACGCCACTTGGACACAGCGCTGTACTTATAACAATACAGATTTATACATATGTATGTATATGTTATTTATATAGCGCCACTTGGGTACACAGCGCTGTACATTATAACAATACAGATTATACAGATGTATGTATATGTTTATTTATATAGCGCCACATGGGGACACAGCGCTGTACATTATAACAATACAGATTATACAGTATGTATGTATATGTTTATTTATATAGCGCCACATGGGGACACAGCGCTGTATATTATAACAATACAGATTATTAGAGATGTCCGAACTTCGAAAAATCCGGTCCGCGCGAGGATCCGCGGATTTTCGAAAAAATCCGTAAATTAGAAAATCCGCAAGCGGACCCGTTAAAACGTATTAAAATGAAAGTTCGGCAAAATCCGCATTAAAAGTGGTCTAAATAGCCTTGGTAATGTACACTTAATCACTCAGGGACCTGGGTAATGTCCTTAGAAACACGTATCAATGCCTACAATACCTAAAAATTACAGTCCGCTAGGGTGAATTTAAAAAAACGGTATTTTTCGAAAATACGAGGATTCCCGTAAAACGAGGATTTCGTAAAAGCCGGGACCTCCGTAAAAACGAGGATTTCCGTAGTCCGCGAATCCCTGTAAAACGAGGATTCCCGTAAAAAACGAGGATTTCCGTAAAAACAGGATTCCTAAAAGATTCGTAAAACAGGATTTCCGTAAACGTTCGTAAAAACGAGGAACCGGAACTTCCTGCCTATCAAAATGGCCAGTGCTGAAAGGCAACTATATGCCCTGAACTACCTCCTGCTCAGGGGGTATGATGAATTCCCCCTGGCACCCATCATTGCGGCGCCGGTAGGCCGCAGAATAATGGAGGGGCACGCGCCGCATCCTGCGACGCTTCGGATACAGACCACTGTCTCTACCCTCCAGAGAAGTGGTCAGACCTCAAGAGGCAGAGGCCTCAATATGTGGCTGACGTTCGGCAAATGATAGAAGGCAAGTTAGCTTTTTATATATTACTGTATTGTATACTACGTAGTAAAATATTTTTTAATTCACTTCTGACAAAACATATTATATATATATGTTTTTAAAACAATCAAAATCCTTAAATTGGCTTGAAGAGAGAGATCCAAGTTCTTTGTATTCTCATTCACTGGTTAACTTATTATTACATTATTATTATTCTTGTATTATTCAATATCAGCCCTATTTAAAGGTAAGTAAAGTCAAAAATAAATCACTGAAAAGTGACTTATTTTAACAATCACCTATAAATTTAAATGATACCACACATAGACACAGGTGAAACACACTTGGTGGCCCACCCTTCCATTCCATGGCAGCCTTATTTAAAGGCTAAGTAAAGTTAAAAATGAAATCGATCATTACAAATTGATTTTTTATCTTATAAATGCACACTGATACCCACACTTAAGCTAGGTACACACAGTACGATTTCTGAAAGATACAGATGATCTGCAAGATCCTGTCTGCCATCTTTCAAAGATCTGCATACACACAGTCCCAAGCGTTCTCCCTATAGGATCTAGCGCGGCCGATGGAAATTTCGGCCTTTCCGAACGAGCGACGGTCCCGACCCGATCGTTCGCTGGCCGCGCGCTCATTCGGGAAACGAACGTACACACAGTAACGATAAAGCCCCGATACCGGTCGGTATCGGGGCTTCGTTACTGGTGTGTACCCAGCTATAGACACAGCTAAACACACTTACTGACCCACCCTTTAGTTCATGGCAGCCCTATTGAAGGAAAGTAAAGTCAAAAATAAATGTGATCATTATTAAAATTGATTTTACATCCAAAATTAAAATTTGTGTACCCACAAAATCTATACAGAACAAGTACACACAGCTACTGATGCTCCCCTACACCAACCAACTTTTCCCTTTCGTGGCTACAATACAACCAAAAAAATAAATACTTAGCCAGAATAAGGTATGAAATCATTGCCATAGAAATATGATTGACTTTTAAAGAAACTAAATATGCCTATTTAATCTGTATTTCAAGCAGAATTCAAAGTATAATAATTAATATTTTCCTTTAGATATATCATTATTATGATTTTTTTTTAATTTGCAGGGGAATCTTCCTCGGATACCCCACCCCACCACCGTCCCCCGCCAGAGAAGAATGTAAGTGCAGCCTATTGAAAAAAAAACTTTTTCTAAATCTTTCATTTGTACAAGGCCAATTACAGCGCACACGAGTCCTCTAGAAACAAGCATACAGCAATGTTTCCGGTGGCGCATCATGTGTATTGCCATGTGAGGTGCAGTACGATAGCATAAATGTGCAAAAATTGAGGATGACATAATTGTGCCACCACTATTGTGTGCTTTTTAACCGTTGATATGTCCAACGCCTTATCCAAATGTTTGCATAATTTTTGACAACTCTCCGAGAATTGTTTATAAATGTATACGAACATTTAATGACAGTGAGAGTTTAAAATAAATTTCCTTTTTTTTTTAGCACTACCACCAACTAGCCCTCAGGCTCCGGCACCCATTGCCCCCTCCGGGCAGTCCCTTGCCCCTCCGGGCTCACCATCGCTCCCACGCGGCAGTCCCCGCCCCAAGAAGAGGAGGAAACCGGGCACCAGCCAGACACGTAAGTGCATCCTAAGCAATTTTTTAATCTTTTTATGACCTTGATTGTCAGCAAAATAATTAGTGTAAATTATCATTGATAATTATTGAATTTTATTTTTCACTGATAAAAATTTTCGAAAATAAAAAAGGAAAACATCTATTAATTTGGCTTGAGAGACAGAGCTTCTCATTTCTCATTCCCATTATATCCCCGACTCCCCATTGTTTGGGCTGTATCTTGTCCCTCAGTTTTTGAGCTTAAGTCACGAAATTCGGTCCAAACGTCCAAAATATCCAAGAATGTTCACTACATAGCCTTTTAGGAAATGTTCTTATACATGTAATATATTACTAATGGATTGGACGGTGATTGTGAAATAAACATTTTTTTCTAGAAGCAGGACCAGCCTCTAACGGGCCCTCCACCTCTCACCCACCCTCCACCCTCTCCAGCCCCTCCAGGCCCTCCACCTCTCCAGCCCTCCAGCACCTCCTGCCTTCCAGGCACTCTGGCGGCCATGCTTGAGAATCGTAGTAAAATCTATGCAACGTTAATGAAATTTTGTACAAGACTATTAATATCGGATTTTTCCCAGTGGTAAAATCCCGCTACATGATGCAACATGGGTACTGTGGTTTGACAAGCTTTATATGGGGCTGCACCACTTCCAAAAAAATGTTGTATGTAGCACCAGTCCTAGTGATACAAAACCAAGAATGTTCTGATACAATTTAGCAATAAACGTAATGTTTTATGTCAGCATTACCTACTGCTGTTTTATCAGTGTGCATCCCATGATCAATAATATCGGCTTAAGTGAAGTTCAGTGATAAATATACTTTTAAGAAAAGAGCAGTATTTATCCATCCCATGACTTTAATTTGCCCATTCATCAATCAGCATTGTGTCTGTGTATAAATAAATGCAACGGAAAATAATGACTTCCTGTTTGCAGGACCCCTATATAGAGACCGTTATGGTCTGCCTTGACCCAGTCCCTGGGTTGATCAGGTTGCTCAGAGAGTCTGAGCATGTGTGACCCATCCACAGCCAACCTAGAAATCACTGTTACATAACTAGGTACTGCATAATATAACTAAGAATTGTAGAAATAATGATATCTTAGACTGAGCTTTCCTTTTTATCATACCGCACACATTAAGCATTCGCAGTACCATGTATGTGTAAGTAATTATCTGGTGCAAAATTGCATCTACCGCATGGGCTTTAGAAATGTTCTGAACATCTTCACCACAATTCTCTCATATTTTCCTCCACGAAACTACAGAGCATGCGGCGGGAGATGTGCCACATGGTGCGGCGCCTGGACCGCGCACCGCCCGCCTGACCAGACTGGAGGGAGGGCACCCCATAACCCCATGTTTTTTTGTTTTTTTTTTATTTGTAAAAAAGTTTATTTTAAATATTTATAATATAAAACAGTTCTGAAAAAAAAATTGTTTTGGCTTTATTTTTGTATATACAAATTATTCAGATAGATTCATAATCAATTTTATTTGAAAAATTACAATACACATATCTATTTAGCTAGCTCTATGTCTGGTACTTATAATTGGTATATACCTTACCATTATGACATTAACACACCACATTGGCCACATTCCCCTATATAGTAGTTGCACACACAAGGGAAAGAAGGCGATGGGGTGGTCGGGTTACATAATGTCCACTGCGTTTGCACCATTATTGTGGGCCAGGCAGGCTTGGCCCACTGGACATACCCCTCACCCCATTGCTACTCTCCCTCAGAGTATGCTCTGCAAGGACAAGAGGTAAGGGTAAGGCTTCGTAGGAACAGCACATTGATTACAGCAGGCCCACTGCAGTTTGCACCATTGTTGAAGAGCCAGGCAGGCTTGGCCCCACCGGACATGGAGTACTGCTCTCGGGCCAGGCAGGGATTGACCCGAGGCTGAAAACATTAGCCACAGAGTAGCTGTTGCGGCTGTGAGATGGTCAGGTAGGTGACACCACAAAGGTGCCTCATGGAGAGAGAGACGAGAGCAAATATGGAGTTTCTCTCAGGGCCAGCGGATGACCCAACTTAGAAAAATTAGCCACAGAGTAGCTGTTGTCAGAGCATTGTATTTTACACTTGAATGCGTAGAGCAAGGTAGGCCATATTGGCCCTGCCAATAAAAAATTGCCATTTCAGCTAACTGGCATCAGCTAAGCCTCAGGTGGAAAATGAGCGGAGGAGCATAATGGTGGCCAGGGGCAGGAGCCTTCAGTCACGGGCATCAGCAATAGGTGCTGTACTGAGATGTGATCCAGCCTCATTCATCTTGATGAATGTAAGGCGGTCCACATTCTCAGTGGAGAGACGGGTCCCCTCTCCTTACAACACCCCCTGCCCTGAAGTCCCTCTCCGAAACACTGGATGACGGGCATGAAAGGACCTCAGGCTACTGTGCCAACTCGGGCCAATAATCAAGCCTCGCCACCCAGTATCCAGTGATCCTCAGTCTCTGAGGTGGCTACAGGCCCTGACGAGTCGGTGACCTGCGCTGAGGTTTGCCTGGTAGTTGCCAGTAGATGGGCCGGAACTGTGGTTGGAAGAACAGCCTGAATTAGCTGCAGGCCCCTCCAGCTGCTGCTCTCCTTCAGGCACAGGGGGACGTGAGCCCTGCTCTATCCCAACATCAGGTGCTGTAGGCCTGCCACCACCTGGAAGAGAACAGAGGCAAGTAGCAGTGTGCCTCATATGCTGCATTCTCTTCCCTCTGCAATGCGGGATAAACTCCGACACTTTACCCTTTAGCGGGGATCTATAAGGGGCCACCCAGTACTGCTCTTCTCTTTGATGCCTTATCCTGGGATCCTTCGCAGCATGCAGCATATGCAACCCATTGCCGCAAACACGCCGCAGAGGACCCCATGTCCTTCATCGTCACTGAAGACAAGTGTCAGGCTCAACCCTCCCCAACCACGGATACATGTGGTACTTGGGAGGGTTGAGGTCCCCCTAGAGGAATGCCCCATTTCCCTTCCAGTCAACCTAAATCCCCCTCCTTTTTTTTACACTAAAAGCACAAATATGACACAGACACAACTGACAGCAAAAGCTGCTGATTGCTGCTAAAGGCAGCACTGTCAGTTACACAAACACACAGACACTGACACACAGATACAGAAAGACAAACAAAAAAACAGGACACCTCGACCTCTAAAAGGTCTAACACAAAATTTGTCAAAAGGACTTATAGGGGGGTTAGTCCTTAAAAGGACTGTTGGGTCTCAAGATGTGTGAATACAGGGGTGGGTAACAACAAGTGCTAAACCACCACACTGAAATCCACACACAGAAAGCTCAAAGATCTCTCTCCAACTCCTACACTGTCAGGTCTCCACTAAACACACTCCAACACACTGACAAAATGGCGCCTGTGAAACAGCCTTTTATACCCAGGGGGCTGGCAATAATCATGTTAGCTGCCATTGGCTAATTTGGGTCATGTGGCTTGCTTCGTCCTGAAAATAAGCCCCAAAAATTCGAATTTACAAAAATTTCTCGTTTTTACGAAAATTCTCGTAATTCAGGGATCTTCGGTTTTTCCGGGCCCCGGAAGATCGCGGATTCTCGTAATTACCGAGATACTCGTATTTTCGAAAATTTTCGGAAAAAAAAATCCACGGTTCGGAAGTTCGGAAGGCGGAAAATCGGGAATAATCCGCCGTTCGCGGACGGGATAAATCCACTGCGGATCCAGGTTCGGGTCCGCGAACCGGCCATCTCTACAGATTATACAGTATGTATGTATATATTTATTTATATAGCGCCACTCGGGGACACAGCGCTGTACATTATAACAATACAGATTATACAGTATGTATGTATATGTTTATTTATATAGCGCCACTTGGGGACACAGCGCTGTACATTATAACAATACAGATTATACAGTATGTATGTATATGTTTATTTATATAGCGCCACTTGGGGACACAGCGCTGTATATTATAACGCCCCTATAAGTTCTTTGGACAATTTTTATGACCTTTTAGAGGTCTAGGTGTCCTGTTTTTTTGTTTGTCTTTCTGTATCTGTGTGTCAGTGTCTGTGTGTTTGTGTAACTGACAGTGCTGCCTTTAGCAGCAATCAGCAGCTTTTGCTGTCAGTTGTGTCTGTGTCATATTTGTGCTTTTAGTGTAAAAATATATATATATTTGTTTGTCTTTGTTTGTGTAAAAAAAAAAGCTTTGTGTTTATTTGTTTGCTTCTGTGTATGTTACTGTGTGTTTTGTCCTCTGTGTCGTTTTGTCGCTTAGTCTTTTGTGTATTGTGTGTGTGTTATATAATATATATAATATAATACAAAAATGTCGGGCACTCCGTAGAAATAGGAATAACAGTGGGTGCAAGCTTCAAAACAGGCTCCGCAGTCCTGCCAAATATTCAATAGCACATAGAAACGAAGCAGCACTCCTCCATATAAAACACGTTTGTCTTTATTAATCCTGTCACATGTCCAACAACAAGCGACGTTTTGGGCGTCACAGCGCCCTTTCTCAAGTAAAAGTCGCTTGTTGTTGGACATGTGACAGGATTTAATAAAGACAAACGTGTTTTATATGGAGGAGTGCTGCTTCATTTCTATGTGCTATATATATATATATATATATATATATACTTTTTTTGCTAAAAATTTGGAAAGCTGGCAGGGCAAGAGGAGAGCCAGGAGCAGGGGTGCTTCTGTACGTGGAGGGAGAGGCAGAGGAGAGCCTACTGAAGGCTCTGGCCAGGAGCTACCTGGCCCTTTGCAGGGCAGCCGGTAGCCGTACCCGATATGTTTAGGGGTAGCCGGGCTAGGGCTATCCCTTCTGATAAGGAAGGGGGTAGTAGAGTGGATTACCCCGCCTTCCTCATCCACCTCCTCACAGGCACAGAGCAGCCGAGCTGCTACTGTAGATACTGGCCTGCTCCTTCCTCACCTGAGGCTCCTACTGTGGGCATGGAACCTGATCCTCTCTATCAGGAGTTCGTTGCCCACATGGCCCGTACCTTCGGGGATCCGGAGGAGGAGTCTCAGGATCTGTTTTCGCACACTATGTGTGGGGCTAGTGTGCTTGAGGAGGAGCTGTGCACTGATGCACAATCTTTCCTGTCGCCCGAGGCGGAGGAAAGTGCTCAGTGCACAGGGGGACAGGAGGCTGACGTGTCACGCAGCAGTCTGTGAGCAGCCAGGGAACTAATGCAGGGGGTGGGTTCCAGATGCTGCTGCTGTTAGTGATGCAGCCTCCAGTATTGAGGAGGTGGAAGTGGACGATGAGGTCACCGATCATCCATGGGTGCCCTCTGTGAGAGAGGAGGAGGATAGTGTCTCTGAGGGGAGCACGATCCTGAACCCAGAGGCAGGACTGGGCTCAGGGGCCGGGCAGAGCATGCGTCTAGTGCACTAGTGCTGCTCGTGGAGGTACGGCACCATGCCACCTGATCGCAGTGCCAACAACGGCAGGTGACCTCTGCTCCTGTGCGTGCCAGTGGCTCAGCTGTATGGGAGTTCTTCTCATTGGCTCCCGGTGACAACACGGTTGCAGTGTGCAGTCTGTGCCTGCAGCGTGTTAGCCATGGAAGAATGCAGCAACTCTGGGCACCTCTTCTATGAGGAGACATATAAATCTGCACACTTTGCCCGGTGGGAGCAGCGGTCAGGGAACGTACAGGCACCCACCGTTCCTTCCTTGTGCCCAGGTAGCCACCGTACCTCCTTTCCCCCTCCTCCCTCCGGCCATCAGCTGCTTCCTCGGTGGAAGTTAGGGAGGAGAGGCAGCCTTTGGCCACAGCACACGGTGTTAAGAGCCTTGACACTGCTGCTGGGTAGTCAGGTATAAGGCAGGTTCTTCCCAGTTGTTGGAGCGGAGGCAGATATGTGTCCCCAGTCACCCCCAAGCCCATCATCTCACAGCCGTCTTAGCCAAACTCCTGGTGGCGCAGCTGCTACTATTCAGCCTGGTAGCACTAGTGCAGCGGCGCAGGGGTTTGTCCATGTGTGCCACACATGTGGCACACCTGGACCCATTGGACTGCCAGAGGATCCCCAGTACCAGCCCTGCACGACCACCTGCAGGGCAAAATATCTGCTTCGCTGGACCACAGTGTGGGCAAGAGTGTCACATTACTATGGACGTGTGGTCCAGCAAGTACGGCCAGGGCGGTATGTCTCATTTACCGCCCAGTGGGCCTTCTGCTATCCGGCAGAGACGCGGCACGGGGCACAAGTGGTGAGATGGTGGTACACCACGCATTGGTGATACCCAGTCTCCACCCCCCCTCCACATCGGTGAGTCCTTCTGGAAAGCCCTGTGCCCCCCAGAGCCTATGCTTCATGACAGTGAGGACAGTGCCATGCAGCTTCTGTGTCGCAGTGATAGGAGCCCACACGGGGCAGAGTTGCTGGCAGCACTGCAAGGGCAGGCTGAGAGGTGGTGACCCCACACCACCTCTCAATAGGCAAGGTCGTGTGTGACAATGCACAACATCCTGCCTGCCCTTCGCATGGGCAGAGTCACACATGTTCCTGCCTGGCACACGTTTTCAACCTGGTTGTCCAGCGGTTCCTCACGAAGTACCCTGGTCTGCAGGAGGTACTGAGGATGGCTAGGAGGGTGTCCAGTCACTTCAGGCGGTCAAACACGGCCACAGTCGTCTGGCCGAGTTCAGCTGCAGAAAGTTGCCGCAGAGACCGCTGATTGTGTGACACCACCACCGCTGGAACTCTAGTCTTATGATGCTACTGAGGCTGCTGCAGCAGAGGCGAGCCATCATGGGCTATTTGTATGAGTACGAGGATAGATCAGGCTCTGGGGACCTGGGATTTCTCTTACCAGGCAGTGGCGCTTAACGGGATGCCTGCCGTGTGCTCACACCATTTGAGGGGGCACCAGGATGGTAAGCCGCGATGATGCCACCATAGCGGATACCATCCCACTGGTGTTCCTCCTTGAGCACACCCTGCGCGGCATACTCGACAGGGCACTAGCTGCCAAGCAGCAGCTACTGGAAGAGAAGAAGCCGACACGTGGTGCTTTCTGAGCCCGGGCATCATGGTGCAGAGCAGCCGTCCGATGATGAGGAGGGGGATTTAGGTGATCTGACTGAGAAGAAATGGGGCATTCCTCTAGGGGGACATCTCAACCCTCCCAAGTACCACATGTCATCCGTGGTTGGGGAGTGGTTGAGCCTGACACTGTGTCTCAGTGACGATGAGGACATGGGGTCCTCTGCGTTCGGCATCTTGCGGCTATGGGTATGCATATGCTGCGATGCCTTGAAGGATCCCCAGGATTAAAGCCATCAATGAGAAGGAGCAGTACTGGTGGCCATGCTTATAGATCCTGCTATAAGGGTAAAGTGTCGGAGTTCATTCCCGCATTGCAGAGGGATGCAGAGAATGCAGCAGTATGAGGCGAAACTGCTACATTGCCTGTTATACTTTCCAGGTGCTGGCAGGCCTACAGCACCTGATGTTGGGAATGAGACAGGGCTCACGTCCCCCTGTGCCTGAGAGAAGAGCAGCAGATCTGGAGGCAGCTTGCAGCTAACTTCAGCCTGTTCTTCAACCACAGTTGCCAGGCACATCTACTGGCAACTGTACGGCAATACCTCCAGGGCCGATGTAGTCCACCTCAGAGACTGAGGATACACTGGATTACTGGGGCGAGGCTGGATATATGGCCCGAGTTGGCACAGTACGCCATTGAGGTCCTTTCATGCCCCATCCAGTGTTTCGGAGAGGGACTTCAGTGTGGCAGGGGGTGTTGTAATGGAGAGTAGGACCCGTCTCTCCACTGAGAATGTGGACCGCCTTACATTCATCAAGATGAATGAGGCGTGGATCACATCTAGTACAGCATCCCTATTGCTGATGCCCGTGACTGAAGGTTCTGCCCCTGGCAACCATATTGCTCCTTCTGCCTCATTTTCCACCTGGAGGTTAGCTGATGCCAGTTTAGCTGGAAAATGGCTAATTTTTTTCAATTGGTAAGGCCATTTAGGTTCTACCTGCTCTCAGCATTCAGCTGTAAAATTACAATGCTCTACCGCAACAGCTACCCTGTGGCTAATTTTTCTAAGTTGGGTTGATCCTACTTGGCCCAATGAAAACATCATACTTGCTCTCCTTCTCTCTCTCCACGAGGCACCTTTATGGTGTCACCTACTGTGTATACCAGCTATACAGGTCTTTTCATGAAGTGTATCCCCTTGCCGCTTTCCCTTGCATGAAGCATACACTGAGGGAGAGAACAAACAGGAGGAAGCGTACTGCACCTTCAACTCTTCCGATCATAAACAAACCTTATTGATTCAGATTAAAAATCAGCATACAGAGCCATAACAGCCGACGCATTTCAGGCATGCGCCCTTCATCACAGGCACTGAGGAGAGAAGCATATGGGGTATGGGATCTGTCTGGTGGGGCCAAACCTGCCTGGCTCTGCAATAATATTGTCAAATTGCAGTGGGTCTACTGTTACTCAATAGTGCAGTTCCTACAAAGTGTATGCCCTTCCCCGCTTTCCCTTGTACGAGATACTCTGAGAGAGAAGCCAATGGGGTGTTGGGGTCTGTCCGGTGGGCCAAGCCTGCCTGGCTCCGCAATAATGTTGTCAAATTGCAGTGGGTCTACTGCTACTCAATGGTGCTGTTCCTACGAACCCTTTCCCCTTCCCCGCTTTCCCTTGCACGAAGCATACTCTGAGGGAGAGAAGCCAATGGGAATGGGAAAAGCCTAATAATTATGTTTGTAGTCAATGTCATTTGTAAGATAAAACACAGAGATTGTTGTTCAACTTTTTAGTAAGTAACTAAGCACCTGTTACTTTTTTGGTGCAATAATCAATAATAATAATAACAATTAATAATAAGTAAGTAACAATGATAACAATATAAAAAATAATAATAAGAAGAAACAGTAGAATAAAAGAAATAAGTAAATAATAATAATAAGAAAAAATAATACTAAATAAAATAATCAAACTAATAAAAATAATAAAACAGAATAATAAAATAATAATAAATAAAACAAAATAAGTAAAAACAATTAAATAAAATATAATAAACAGTATAATAATATAAATAATAATAAATAATAATAATAATAACAATTAATAATAATATTATAATAAATTATAAATAATAATAATAAATAATAACAACAAAAGAAGAAAGTGGTGGGGAATGCATTATTTTTTTTATTTTGCGCTTTAAGCGCTTAATGTCTTTATGGATGGAGATGCCTCCTCTCCATGCACCATTTCATCCAGCCACGCTGGCGTGCTGGTGCTGGTGCAGGGAAACTACAGGCCATATCTGGGGCCTGGTGGGGGGTGTTGAGGGGGTGATCCACCATCTTCGCCTCACTGGCAGAAACAGATCCTCATCTGTAAATTTATATATAAAAAGTAATTGATAATAATAAATAATAATAAAAAAAATAATAATAAAATTATCAAATATTGTAAATATTTTTTGTGTTACTTGTCCTTATGTTAACTAACATTAACTTACATGAACTAAAGTTACAATTACTACACTACATTAACTAACATTACATTACTAATACTAAACAACTAACATTAACTACAGTTACCAATTACTAATACTAACACAACAACATTAACTAACAGTGACATGTTACTAATACTAACACAACTAACAATAACTAACATAACTAACAGTTACAATTACTAACACTAACATTAACTAAATTAACTAACAGTTACAATTACTAAACAACATAACTACATAACTAACATACAAGTACAATACGAACACTAACTAACATACTAACAGTACTTTACTATACTTACACTAACTAACATTAACTAACAGTTACATTACTAATACTAACACTACTAACATTAACTAACAGTTACATTTACTAATACTACACTAACTAACACTAACTAACATACATTTACTAATACTACACTAACACATCCTAACAGTTACATTTACTATACTAAACTAACTAACATAACTAACATAAATTACAACTACATAACTAACACTAACTAACGTACATTTACTAATACTAACACTAACTAACATAACTACAGATACATTGACTAATACTTACACTAACTAACATTAACTAACAGTTACATTTACTAATACTACACCTAAACTAACACTAAACTAACAGTACATTTACTAATACTAACACTAACTAACATTAAGAAACATTACATTACTAATACTTACTAACACTAACTAACATAACTAACAGTACAACAGACTAACAACAAACATAACAACAGTGTACATTTACAACTAACACAACTACATAACTAACAGTAATTACTAATACTAACACTAACTACATTAACAACATTTACATTTACTAATACTAACACTAACTAACATTAACTAACAGTTACATTTACTAATACAACCTAACTAACACACACTAACAGTACATTTACTAATACTACACTAACAACATTAACTAACAAAGAATTACATTTACTAATACTACACTAACTAACATAAACTAACAGTTACATTTACTATCATACAACCTAACTAACATAACTAACATTACTTACTAATACTAACAAACTAACATTAACTAACAGTTACATTTACTCAATACATAACACTAACTAACATTAACTAACAGATACAGTTACTAATACTCACTAACTAACATTAACTAAACAGTTACATTACATAATACTAACCAACTAACATTAACTAACAGTTACATTACTAATACTAAACACTAACTAATTAACTAACATTTACATTACTAATACTAACACTAACTACATTAACTACCAGTTACATTACTAATACTAACACAACTAACATAACTACATTTAATTACTAATACTATACACAACTAACATAAACTAACAGTTACATTTACTATACTAATACTAAATAACATTAACTACAGTTACAATTACTAACACTAACATTAACTAACATTTACATTACTAATACTAACACTAACTAACATTAACTAACATTAAACTAACAGTTACAATTACTATACTAACACTAACTAACATTAACTAACATTAATAACTTACAATTTGTACTAATACTAACACTAACCAACATTTAACTAACATTAACTAACAGTTACAATTACTAACACAACTAACATTAAACTAACATTACATTTACTAATACCTACAACTAACTACATTAAACTAACAGTACCATTTACTAATACTAACACTAACTAAATTAACTAACATTTACATTTACTAATACATTAACACACTAACTAACATCTAACTAACAGTTACATGTACAATACTAATACTAACTAACATTAACTAACAGTTTACATTACTAACACTAACACATAACTAACATTTAACATTACTAAACACACACATAACTAACATAACTAACATTAACTAACAGTACAATTACTAATACTAAACACTAACAACAGTTAACTAACATAACTAACAGTTACAATTACTAATACTAACACTAACTACATTAACTAACATGACTAACAGTTACAATACTAACACTAACTACGAACTAACATTTGACATTTACTAATACTAAACACTAACTAAACACTAACTAACAGGACTATACATTTACTAATACTAACTACTAACAACTATTAACTAACAGTTACAATTACTAATACTAACACTAACTAACATAACTAACAGTTACAATAGAACACTAACTAAGAATTAACTAACATACATTACTTAATAAGAACACTAACAACATTAACTAACAGTTACATTACTAATACAAACCACTAACTAACATTAACTAACAGTTTTACAATTACTAATACAACACTAACTAACATTAACTACATTACAATACGAACACTAACTAACATATAACATTACATTTACTTAATACTAACACATGACCTACATTAACCCTAACATCATTAAAATACTAACACTGAACTAACATAACTAACTAGTTCATTACAATACTACACTAACTAACATAACAGGACAGTGACGACGAACACGAACGACAGACAGGACTAAGACTAACAGAATTACACAGATACGAACAGTACATACGAAGATAACACTACTAACATTACAATACAGGACAGGGAAGTAGAAAACTAACATAACGAACGTACATTACTAATACAAACTAACTAACCTAACTAACAGTTACATTTACTAATACTAACGAACTAACATAACGAACATTACATTTACTAACTAACACTAACATAACATTAACTAACAGTTACATTTACTAATACTAACACTAACTAACATACTAACATACCTAACATACTAATCATAACTAACACTAACTAACATAACTAACAGTTTACATTTACTAATACTAACATACTAAATATACATATAACGTATACATGTAACTAACATTAACAATTTTACTAACGACAACACTAACATAACTAACATGTTACATTACTAATACTACACTAACTAACATTAACTAACAGTTACATTTACTAATACAACACTAACTAACATTAACTAACAGTTACATTTACTAATACTAACACTAACTAACATAACTAACAGGTACATTTACTAATACTAACCCTGAAACAACATTAACTAACAGGTTTACATTACTAACTAACCACTAACAACATATAAAACTAACACTACTACCAATTTACGTACATATACTAACACTAACTACATTAACGAACAATGGTACATTTACTTAATAATTAAACTAACTTAACAGTACACATTAACTAACATACATTTTAACTAATACTAACACTAACTACTACATTAACTAACAGTTACATTTACTAATACTACACAAACTAACTAATACTTACAGTTTACAATACTACTAACTAAATTAACATTAACTAACAGTTACATTACTAAGACAAAACTAACTAAACATTACTAACATTAACTTAAACAGTTACATTACTAATCTAACACTAACTAACATAACTAACAGTTACATTACTAATACTCAACACAAACTAACACATAACTAACAGTTACATTTAACTAATACTTAACACTAACTAACATTCATTAACAGTTACAACTACTATAAACACTAAACTAACATTAACTAACAGTTACATTTACTATACTAACACTAACTAACATGACTAACTAATACAGTTACATTTACGTAATACTAACCCAACTAACATTAACGAACAGTTACATTTACGAATACTAACACTAACAATAACACTTAACTAACAGTACATACTAATACTCAACACAACGAAATAATAACAGTTACTTACTAATGACTAACACTAACTAACATTAACAACAGTTTACATTATATACATACACTAACTAACATGAACGAACAGGTTACATTTTACTAATACTAACCACAACTAACCCGAACGAACAACTAACAGTTACATTTACAATACTAAACATAACTAACCATAACAAAATAACATTACAGTTACTAACATACTAACTTAACTCAATTACTAACACTAAACATAACATTAACTAACATTTACATTTTACATACTAACACTAAACTAAACACAATAACATTAACTACAGTTACATTTACTATTACTACACACTAAACTAACATTAAACTAACAGTTACATTTACTAATACTACACTAACTCAACACAACTAACATTAACATAACAGTACATTTACTAATTACTAACACTAACTAACTAACACTTAAAACTAACAGTTACATGTTACTAATACTAACACTAACTAAACTATGAACATGAACTAAACAGTTACAATTACTAATAATACGTAACTAAACCACTAACTAACATAACTAACAGTTAAACTATAACTAACACTAACACACTAACATTTTAACTAACAGTACATTACTAATACTAACACTAACTAAACATTAACTAACAGTACATTACAATACTAACACTAACTAAACATATACAACATTACAGCTAACATTATAACTTAATACTAAACACTAAACTAACATCTAAACTAACATTAACTAAACAGGTACATTACTAATACTAACACTAACTAACATAAACTAGCAGTTACATTACTAATAACACTAACAACACTAACTAACATAACTAACAGTTCATTTACTAATACTAACACTAACTAACATTAAACTAACAGTTAATTTACTAATACTAACACTAACCTAACATAACTAACAGTTACATTACTAATACTACACTAACTAACAGTTAACTAAACAGTTACATTTACTAATACTAACACTATACAACACTAATTAACATTAACTAACAGTTACAATTACTATACTAACACTAAACTCAACTAAATAACATTAACTAACAGTAGTTACATTTACTAACACTAACTAACTACATAACTAACAGTTACATTTACTAATACATAACACTAACTTAACAGTAATAAACAGTTACATTTACAAATACTAACACTAACTAACATTAACTAACAGTTACATTTACTAATACTAACAAAAACTAACAGTTACATTTACTAATACTAACACTAACTAACATTAACTAACAGTTACATTTACTAATACTAACACTAACTAACATTAACTAACAGTTACATTTACTAATACTAACACTAACATTAACTAACAGTTACATTTACTAATACTAACTCTAACTAACATTAACTCAGTTACATTTACTAATCTAACACTAACTAAACATAACTAACAGTACATTACTAATAATAACACTACACTAAAACATTAACTAACAGTTACAAATTACTAATACTAACACTAATTAACACGAACTAACTTAACTAACATGTACATTTGACTAACAACACTAAAACTAACTAACCATTAACTAACCGTTACATTTACTAATACTAACACTAACTAACATTAACAACAGTTACATTTACAAATACTAACACTAACTAACATTAACTAATAGTTACATTTATAATACTCCAATAACATAACTAACTTAACAACATACATTACTAATACTAAACTAACTAACATAACTAGCGTTACAATTACTAATACTAACAGAACTAACAATATACTAACATTAACTACCCAGTACACTTTACTATCTAACACTAACTAACTTAACTAACAGTAACATTGAAACTACTAACACTAACTAACATTAACTAACAGTTACATTTACATATATTACTAACACTAACTAACATATAACGAACAGTGTACATTTACTAATAACTAACACTAACATACAAATAACATTAATAACAGTTACAATTTACAATACTAACACTAACTAACATTAACTAACAGTTACATTTACTAATCTAACACTAACAACATTAAATAACAGTTACAGTCTAGAAATACTAACAATAACTAACATTAACTACAGTTTACATACTAATACTAACACTAAACTAACACTAACAACATTTAAACTAACAGTACATTTACTAACTAACACTAACAACACTAACTAACATTAACTAACAGTTAACATTTACTAACACTAACACTTAACTAACATTAACTAACAGTTACATTTACTAATACTAACACTAACTAACATTAAAACAGTTACATTTACTAATACTAACACACTAACTAACATTAACTAACAGTACATGTACTAATACTAACAACAATAACAAGAATACTAACAGTTACATTTACTAATAATACTTACTAATAACATAACTAACTGGTTACATTTACATACTAACACACAACTAACATTAACTAACAGTACATTTACTGAATACTAACAAACGATAACATAACTAACAGGGACAGACTACACAGACTACAACGTTACATTTACATTAAACTAACATTACACAATTACTAATACTACACTACAACATTAACTAACAGTGAATTTACTAATACTAACACTAACATAACTAACGTACATTTAATAATACTACACTAACATGAACTAACTGTTACATTACTAATACTACACACTAACATTAACTAACAGGTTACATTTACTAATTAACTAACACTAAAAGCTAAACTAACGTTAACATTTACGTACATACTAACACTAACATTAACTAACAGTTACATTTACGAATACTAACAAACACTAACTAACTGTACAGTTACCATACTAAACCCAACATGGTAACTAACATTACACTACAGTATATTACTAACACTAACTAGGATTACTAAACTAGACAGGGACAGCTAATTAACCGTTAAACACCTAATCTACACATAACAACAGGGACGACTATACTAACACGTCCGATCAGATCTTCTAACGAACAGTTACTCATACAACCACAACTACTAACTAACATTAACTAACGGTCATTACATTAATTAATACTAACTACGATAGTATTACTATACAGGAACTCATTCTAAAGTACTTTAAAATATAACTCATTAATAACAGGGGTTAGCATGATATTCGATTAAGTAACGAACTACCACAACGAAGACGAACAGCTAACCACAGTAACAACGAAGACGGTACATGTACTCGGAGTACACAACAACATTAACGAACATTACAGTGACGGACTAAACACGATTTACTTACAACGATACTAGACTGCAGTAACTAAGCAGTACTAGACTGCAACAACGTAACATAATACGATTAGACAGAATTACTGAATTACTTAACAGCTATACATACGTGTACTAGTTATTTACTTAATCACGAACTCTTGAACGTCTAAGAACAGTGCCATTTACTAATACAAACTAAATAAAAATAACATATAACTACACAGTGTACAGTTACAAGACTAACACTAACTAACATTACTCTAACAGTTGTACATCTTACTAATACTAACACTAACGAACCATAACTAACAGTACAGCTTCTAATACTTAACTGTACCTAACATTAACTAACAGTACATTTCACAACTACACTATCAAGAACGGAGGCACGCTACAACACTAACGAAACATGGTAAAACTAACAGTTTACTTACTTATACACAAATAACTAACTACAAATAAACTTACACTTAACTAACAGAGCTCCAGTTACGAATACTAATACTAAAACACATTAACACGTTACAACACCTCTAACATTACAACAGTTACATTACTAATACGTACAACTAACACATAACATGTACAACAGTTACAGTATAATACTTAACACTACACATACGAAACATACGATTCAACATACATTAACTAACAGTTACATTTACTAATACTAACAATAACTAACATTAACTAACAGTTTACATTTAACACTACATTACATTACACACAATATACCTCCTTACACTTACAATACTAACATATAACATAACTTATAAGTCGAAAAAGAGTTTCAACATTTATACTTAATAGTATCACTTTAATTCCTAACTACATCTACACAGTTACATCTTTCTATACTTACTACTAAAAAAACATTACCAACAGATACTCGAACTAACTATTCACATTAGAGTCTTAGAAAGCACGTATACCGCATCGTTCTAGGTGACGCATACACGTGCTAAGCATAACACTAACAACCGTTACCAGTTATACTTCTAAAAGTAAGAACTTGCAAGCTTTAACAGTATACATTACTCACGATAACACGCTAACTAGTTGCAACAATGTTAACCCAGCACAGATAACAATTTAACTATATACATGTGAACATGCCTATATTACTGCGAGTTCCGAGTATATCAACACTCGACATTGAACTCTGACACTCATTAACTACTGAGTTTGAGATGGTACTCATACAAACGTACTAAGCTACGCAGTAATTTCCTGAATGGACTAAGCACTAATGAAGTGCGTCTAATCAACATGGATAGACCCATTTCAAGTACTCGATGACATAATCATAACAAAATACGTCATTGCAGGGTGTAATCTCGACATGCTAAATAAAGCTGAACTGAGTTACAATTACTAATACGTATACAATAACTGCACGTAAATACGAATTAAATTAAAGTAAATTGTACATAAAAATCTATCGAGCCAATAACGGTTACATTTACGTAATTACGACAAACTAGATCATTAAATGCTATTAAACACGTAATGGTACGTACAATATGATAAGCTAACTACCATACGCAAGTAAATATGAAAAACATGTAGTCTTAGGCTATTATACTCAATGACCGATAAACAATAAACATGAAAGCATTATACTAACGCAGTAATACGATTACGCTATGGGAGTAAAGCTATACCAACAGACATATCAATAACGTACATTTGATATAAAACTCTACATCTCAGTTACCTATACTAATAACGAACAGTAAATACTGAATTACTATATCGAACCTAACTCATTATAGATGTATAAAAATAGACTCTCAGAGACATTCATATACAATAACTACATACATTCTAATAACTCACTACGATCGTATTAGTTAACACGACTATCACATATAATAGGTGAGTAAATTACTATTACTATCCAATACTAACAGTAATAACGTTACATTTATAATACTAAATAACGAAGGGTCATTACACAACAGTGGATAATACACGACTACTATGAATTCTTCGACATAGTGGACAATGTTATATACACTACAACAGAAATAACATAATATGAACTAAGTGAGTCATAAAAGACGTAATCACTAACGATCGACTACGCATTCCAATAATTTCGACAAGATAACAGAAGTAAAATGATCTACATTGAATGGTATCCTAATACGCAAATAACATATCGAAACTTAGTGAATATTACGAATAAATGTCTAACCTTACCAATACAGTAAACTTGAATATATCGAATTATAACTCTAGTATACACATCGCGAGTAATATCGAACCGATAGGAGTAAACTAAAACCAAGCGGAATAGAATAAAGTTGTTAATATGATCTGAATACCAACAGAATCGAACAGGTGAAAGTAAATTCATTATACCAGACAACTTACGGGCTAATCTCAAGCGAATATGGTAAAATGCATTAACAACCTAGGTATGTTTATCGACTAATGCAGAACATGTACTAAAGGCAATACAGAAATAACGAATTTCGAATATGTAGTAAAATAAGGATTAACCAAATACGTAATATGAATTATCAATTGTATAAAATCATATCATATAAGTAATTCGATTATCGAATATAGAAAATGCTTTCAAATAGAATAATTCGTAACGATCTAGCGAGTAAGTCTCTTCTACAAAATTCGAATTTCGATGTTGAGAATGTACTTGTCTCCTCCGTAACTAATCGATCTACTCAACCTTGTAAATGTTCATATACCATACGAATATTGACTTCAACTATGATAAAATTCCTTTAACATTCCACCGTTTCGAATATGTAGGAGAAAAGGCTACTTAACATACCGCAGTATATCGTTAGCGTATGCTTGTGAGAATAGGCCTACAGTGCTTAAAAGTATACTAATGAATAAGTCATAATTATTAAAGGATGTCTATAGACAGTACTGTCAGAAAGATTGACAAAGAAAACGCAATTATGTGGTGAAATAGGTCTATTATAACCAATCAACGCATAAAAGTAATATTAGAATGGTATACTTGCTCATATCGTGAGCCTGACGAGATGTCCACTGCTGGTGAGTGTACCACATACTTGAGTTAGAGTGGATTCATATCTAAGTAAATGGTCGCAGTCTCCAAAATGGCTATTATACACATACGGTGCTGGTAACAAATAGTGACTGAATACACGACTTCATGATGTAAATGCTCTATTCAGTCACCATGAAGGCGGATTGTAATGAATGCGAAATATCGAAATAGTAGGTAATACAAGAGTACTATACTAATACCGAATAATATCAGAATTTGAGACATATGATTAATGTCTATTATACCAATTACTCGAGTTAAATACGAATTAGTACAATATGTGAGTATAATGTCTAATTCATAACAATACGGAGTAAAATACGTAATAATATCGAATATGGGTAGGAAATGTCTATTAGTATACCAAACCAAGTAAGAGTTAATAGTCGAATATAACTAATATGTGAGTAAATATGTCTAGTATTACCCAATACACGTAGTTAAATAGCGAAATAACGAATTAGTGATGTACAAATTGTCTATCATACCAATACGCGACGTAAATAATCGAATATAAAGTATGTGAGTAAAATGTCTCTATACCAATACAACGCGAGTAAATTATCGAATTACGAATATGGTGAGTTAAAATGTCTATTTCACCAATCGCGCCAGTAAATACGAATTATCGAATATGTGAGTAAAATGTCTATTATACCAATACGAGAGTAAATATCAAGTTATCTAATAGTAGTAAAAAAAAATGTCTTATACCATACGCGAGTTATAATATCGAATATGTGAGTAAAAGTCTATTTCTACCATAGTACGGCGACGTAAATATCAATTAGCGAATATGTGAGTAAAATGTCTATTATTACCCAATTACGCGATGTAAATATCGAATATGAACATATGGAGTAAAATGTTCTATTAATCAATGACGCGAGTAAATATCCGAATATCGAATATCGTGAGTCTAAAATGTCCTATTAACCAATACGTCAAGTAAATATCATATTATGATATTGAGTAAAATGTCCTATTATACACAATACGCAGTAAATATCGAATTATCAACTATGTGATGATAAATGTCTATATTATACCAATACGCGAGTAAATATCGAATAACGAATAGTGATTAAAATGTTTCCCCTATTATACAATACGCGAGTAAATATCGAAATAACGAATATGTGAGTTAAATGTCTATTTATACACCATCGAAGTAATATCGAATTATCGAAAGTGAGTATAAATGTCTTATTCAATACCGGTAATACGCGTTTCTAAATGAATGTATAAACCAATACGTGTAAATGAATACGAAGAGTAATTCTATTATACAAAGTGAGTATACATTCATATGTCAGTCAATGCTATAACCAACTATTAACCGAACGATTTGGTAGTCTATTTACACGTAAATATTCGAATTATCGATATGTGAGTAAAATGTCTATTATACCAATACCGAGTAAATATCGAATTATCGAATTGTGAGTAACATTCTAATTCTATACCAATAACGCGAGTAAATATCGATATCGAAATAGTGAGTTAAAAGGTCATTATACCAATACGCAGAGTAAATATCGAATTATCGAACTGAGTAAAGTCTATATTACAATACCATAGTAAATATCGAAAATAATCGAATATGGAGTAAAATGTCATATTAGCCAATACGCGAGTAAATACAATTACGAATAGTGAGTAAAGCTATTATACCCATACGCCAGTAAATATCGAATTTATGCAATATGTGGAGTAAAAAATGTCTATTATACCATACGCAAGGTATATAAATACGAATCGTAGTAAAAGTGAAATTCGATTATAACCAATACCGAGCCCAGTAAATATCGTAATAATATGTGAGTAAAATTCTATCACGCGGATAATCGAAAGAGTAAGTCTATATACCAATACGCGAGTAAGATCGAAATAAATCGATATGTGAGTAAAATGTCTATTTACCAATACGCGAGTAAATATCGAATAAATCGAATAGTGAGTAAAATGTCTATTATATCATAAGCACGTAAATCGAATTATCGACTATCTGAGTGTAAAAGTCTATTATACCAATACGCGAGTAAATTATCGATTACTCAATAATGTTGAGTAAATGTCATTTATTACCAATACGCGAAGTAAACATCGAATAAATCGAATATGTGAGAAAATTTCTATTAACTCAATACGGCGAGTAAATAGTAATTATAACGAATATGTGAGTAAAATGGTCGATTACTCCAATACGCGAGTAAATCATAACGTTGGAGAATGCTATCAATCGTAGAATCGTATCATATGTAGGAAGTTTCATTAAATACGCGAGATATCAATACGATTTAGTTAAATCTAATCCATACGCGAGTAAATCGCATACAATGAAAGTTTAATAATACGAATAAAATATGTAGATGTGAGAAAATGTCTATTATACCAACGAGAAATCGAAGATCGAAGAGTAAATGTATTACCAACGTGAGCAATATCGAACTATATGTGAGTAAAAGGTCTATCTATACCCATACGGAGTAAATATGAAATTTCGAAAGTGTGTAAAATGTCTATCTATACCAATACGCGAGTGAAATATCGAATAACGAATGTGTGAGTAAAATGTCTATTATACCAATACGCAGAGTAAATATCGAATTCATCGAATATGTGAGTAAAAGTCGTATTATACCAATCGCCAGTAATTGCAATATCGAAGTGAGTAAATGTCTATTATAACCAATACGCGAGTAAATATCGAATAACAATATGTGAGTAAAAATGTCTATTATACCAATACGGCGAGTAAATATCGAATATCGAGTTAAAAAAAATGTCTATTATACTCAATACGCAGTAAATATCTGAAATTATACGAATTGTGAGTAAAATGTCTTATTATACAATACGCAAGTTAATCGAATTACGTATGTGAGTAAAATGTTATTATAACGCCAATTACGCGGTAAATATCGAATATCGATATGGTGGTAAAATGCTATTATACCAATACGCAAGTAAATATCGAATTAATCGAATATGCGAGTAAAAGGTTATATATCTACAATTGCGAGTAACGAATATCATGGTAATTAATCATTATCAACGGGTACTACCCGATTCGAATCTGGAGTAAAATGTCTATTATACCAATACGCGATTAAATATTCGCTAATTATCGAATATGTTGAGTAAAAGGTCTATTATACCATACGCGAGTAAATAATACGAATACGAATATTGTGCGTAAATGTCTATTTATAAACTCATACGCGAGTAGATAATCGAATTTATTGAATATGGGAGGTAAAATGTCTATTAGATATCAATAACGCGGTAATATCGACTAATCAATATGTGAGTTAGTAAAATGTCGATTATACCAATACGTCAGAAGTAAAATCGAATATCGAATATGTGGGTAAAAGTCTATTAACCAAAAGCGAGTAATTCGAATATGTAATTGTGAGTAAAAATGTTAGTATACCAATACTGAGAGTAAATATCGAATTATCGATATGGAGTAAACAATGTCTATTTACCATACGGACGTACAATCGACTTATCGAATATGTCGAGTAAAATGTCCTATGATACGCAATACGCGGGGGACGTAAACTATCGAATTACGAATATGTGAGTTAAAATGTCTATTATACCATAAAGTCAATACGATATACGAATATGTGGTAAAAATGGTCTTTTATACCAATACTGGAGTAATATCGAATTATCGAATATGGAGAAAATATCTATTTAGACAATACGTGATGTAATTTGAACTAATCGATATGTAGTATAAAATGTCTATGTATCAATACGCGATGATACAATATCGAATTATCGAATAGTGGAGTAAACTAGCGTATATACCAATACCGAGTAAAATCAAATCGTAATATGTGAGTAAAAGTGTCTTACATATACCGAGTAAACTCGATAACGTAATAGTCGAAATTATCAGAGATCGATAACACTATGTGATTAAAATGTCTAGTTATACCAAGTACCGAGTAACTATCGAATTATCATGAATATGTGAGTAAAATGTTATGTATACTTCAATTCGCGAGTTAAATATCGAATTATTTTATCGAATATGTCAGCGGGTAAAATGTTCATTATACCAAACGCAGAGTAAATATCGAATTATCGTAAATATAGCGAATAATTATATTATACCAATACGCGATAATATATCGAATTATCGAATATGCTAACTAAAAAAAATGTCTATTATATCAATACACGCAAGTAAATATCATAATTTATCGAATTATGCGAGTAAAATCAGTCTATGATACCTCATCTCCGAGTATATTCGATTATCGAATATGCGAGTAACCTGTCTATTATAACCAATACCAGAGTAATATCGAATTAACTCAGAATATGTGGTTAATGTCGATATAGACCAATACGCGAGTATATGTCGAATTTCAATATGCAGTAAAATGTCTATTCTTCAATACGAGAGTAATATCGAAATTATCGAATATCCAATCGAGTAAATGTCTATTATATCAATACGCGGTAAATATCGAAATTATCGACTATGTGAGTAAAATGTCTATTATTCCCAATACGCGAGTAAATATCGAATATCGTGAATATTGAGTAAATGTCTATTTATACCAATACGCGAGTAAAATATCGAATTATCGAATAGGTGAGTAAAATTCCTATTATAATAACCACTCGGAGTAAAAATCGAAATTATCGAATATGCCGAGTAAAATTCTAGTAAAGATAACCATACTGCGAGTAAATATCGAATTAACGAATATGTGAGTAAAACTTGTCTATTCTAACAATCCACGAGTACAATCGAATAAACTGATATGGAGTACAATTCTTATTATAAACCAAATAACGCGAGGTACTTCTGAATCTATCGAATATGTGATACCAATATCTACTATACCAAGAACGCGAGAACCTATCGAATTATCGAATAATGTGAGTAATGTCCTCATTATACCAATACCGCGAGTACTATCGAATTATCGAATATGTGAGTAAAAATGTCTATTTATCCAATACGCAAGTAATCATCGATTAATCGAATATCTGGAGTACAATGTCTATTATAAACAAATAGAATAGCAAGTAACTTATCGAATAACGAATATGTCGAGTAAATGTCTATTATAACCACTAACGCACCCGTAAATATCGAATTATCGATATGTGATGTAAAATGTCTATTATACTCAAATACGAACCAGTAAAATCGATATCGAAGATGTGAGTAAAATGTCTATTATCCAATACGCAAGTATAAAATCGAAATTTATCTAATATGTGAAGTAAAAATGTTCTATTATACATACGCGAGTAAATATCGAATATTGTGAGTAAAATGTCGATATACCAATACGCGAGTAAATATCTAACTTATCGAATTATGTGAGTAAATGTCTATTATACAATACGCGAGTAAATATCGAATAAAACGACTAATGTGAGTAAAAATTCTATTATACACTCAAAGCGAGTAATAAATAACTAACGAATCATGTGAGTAAACATGTCTATTATACCATAATACGCAAGTAATATCGAATTATCGAATCATGTGAGTAAAATGTCTATTCGTCCCATAACGCGCGTACGTTCTAATTTATCTATATGTGATTAAAATGTCTATTATACCATAGCGAGTATAATATCGAATAAACGAATATGATGAGTAAATGTCTATTATACCAATACTGCGAGTAAGTGTAGCGAATTGAACATCGAATATGTGAGTTAAATGTCTATTACTAGACCATACGCGAGTAAATATCGAATTTATCGTCAATATGTGATGTAAAATGTCTATTATAATCACTAACCGAGTACATATCGATTATCTAATATCTGAGTAAAATGTCTTGTATACCAATACGTAGTAAATAATTGAATTATCGAATCTGTGATTTGAAATGTCTATTAATACCAAACCGTGTAGTATAAATATCGAATTATCTAATATGTGAGTAAATGTCTATTATATCGCAATACGTGAGTAAATAACGAATTAATCGAATATGTGAGTAAAATGTCTATTATTACCAATTGCCAGTCAATATCGAAATAAACGAATAGGTGATCGTTAAAATGTCGATTATAGACCATACGCGAGTAACTATCGAATTATCCGATATATGTGAGTAAAATTCTATCTAACCAACTACGCCAGTAAATATCGAATTAATCGAATATGTTATAAAATGTCTATTATACATACCAAGTAATATCGAATTATCTAATAATGTGAGTAAAATGTCCTATTAGACCATACGCGGTAAATATCGAATCTGTGAGTAAAATGTCATATACCAATACGCGAGTACATAGCTAATTATCGAATATGTGAGTAAAATGTCTATTACTACAATACGCGAGTAATATCGAATAACGAAGATGTGATTAAAATGTCTATTATACCAATAACGCGAGTAAATATCGAATAAACGAATATGTGAGTAAAATGTCTATGGAATACACGACGCCAGTAATATCGAATTTTGCTCGAATCTGGGAGTAAATGCCATTTATACCAATACGCGAGTTAAATATCAATTATCTAATATGTGAGTAAAATGTCCTATTACCCAATAGCGATAAATATCGATAAACGATATGTGAGTAAAATGTCTATTATACCAATACGCGAGTAAATATCGAATTAATCAATATGTGATAAATGTCTATTATACCAATACGCGGTATATCGAATTATCAATATGTGATTAAAAATGTCTATTATATCAATACGCGAGTAAATTCGAATATATCGTAATATGTTGGTAAATTAAATGTCCTATTATAACCATACTGAGTAAATTCGAATTATCGAATATGTGAAGTAAAATGTCTATTATACCAAAACGTCAGTAAATATCGAATTATCTAATAGTAGTAAAATGCTATTATCCATACGTGAGTAAATATCGAATTATCGAATATTGAGTAAACTGTCTATTATACCAATACGCGAGTAAATATCGAATGATCGAATATGTGAGGTAACAAATGTCTAATTATACCAATACGCGAGTAAATAATCGAATATCGAATATGTTAGTAAAATGTCTATTAATACCAATAATCGCGAGTAAATATCGAATATCAATATGTGAGTAAAATGTCTTATTATCCAATACGCGAGTACTATCGAATTAATCGATATGTGAAGTAAAATGTCTATATACCAATACGTGAGTAAATATCGAATATCATATGTGAGTAAATGGCTCTATTTAACCACTACGCGAGTAATATCAATTATCGATATGTGGAGTAAAAAAAATGTCGATTTACCAATACGCGAGTAAATATCATATCGAATATGGTGAGTAAAATGTCTATTATACCAATACGCTAGTAAATAATCGCATAAACGAATATGTGAGTAAAATGTCTATTATACATAAATACGCGAGTAAATAGCGAAGTAAACTATTTGTGAGTAAAATGTCTAGTATACCAATACGGGCGAGTAATATCGATTTCGACTTGTGAGTAAAATGTCTATTGCTCCCAATACGCGAGTAAATATCGATTATCGAAATATGTGAGTAAAATGTCGTTTATACCAATACGTCAAGTAATATCGGAATTATCGATATAGAGTAAATATCTATTATACCAATACGTAGTAAATATCGAATTAATCGAAATATGTGAGTACCCATGTCTATTATACCAATACGCAAGTAAATATCGAATTAATCGACTATGTGAGTAAATGTCTATTAACAATACGGCGAGTAAATATCAAATTAACGAATATGTGAGTAAAATGTCTATTATACAATACGCTGAGTAATATCGAATAAACGAATATTTGAGTAAAATGTCTATTCATACCAATACGCAAGTAAAAATTATCGAATATCGATATGTTGGTAAAATGTCTATTTAGAACCAATACGCCGAGTAAATATCAAATTACGACTATGTGAGTAAATGTCTATTATACCAATACGCGATAAATCGCGAATAAACGAAATATGTGAGTAACATGTCTATTATACCAATACGCAAGTATATCGAATTATCGAATATGTGCGTAAATGTCTATTATACCACTAACGCAATTAAATATCGAATATCGAACTATGTGAGTAAAAGTCTATTATACCATACGCGAGTAAATCGGAAATTTAACGAATATGTGAGTAAAATGTCTATATACCAATACGCGAAGTAAATATCGATAAACGAATATGTGAGAAAATTCTATTATACCAATGACGCAAGTACTATCGAATTATCGAATATGTGATTAAATGTCTCTTTATACCAATAACCGCGAGTAAATATCGAATATCGAATATGGAGTAAAAATGTCTATTATACCAAGACGCGAGTAAATATCGATAAAAAACGAATATGTGAAGTAAAATGTCTATTATACCAATACGCGATAAATATCGATATGAAACAATAAAAAAAACATTTTGATTAAAATGTCTATTATATCAATCGCAAGTATATTCGTAAACGAATATTAGTAAATGTCTATTAGATCAATCGCAAGTAAATATCGAATTATCGAATATGTGGTAAAATGTCTATATACCAAATACGCGAGTAAATAATCGAATATCGAATATGTGAGTAAAATGTCTATTATACCATACGCGAGTAAATATCGCAATTATCGCATCTGCGAGTAAAATGTCTATTCATACAATAATTGAGTAAATAATCGAATAATCGAATATGTTAGTAAATGTCTATTATACCAGACGCGGGTAAATATCGATTATCGTAATTTGAGTAAAATTCTCTATACCAATCGCTAGTAAATATCGAAATTAATTCGAATATGTGAGTAAAATGTCTATTATACCAATCCGTCGCGTAATAACGAATTATCGAATATGTTAGTAAATTTCTATTATATCATACTCGAGTAATATCGAATTAGATCGAATATGTGAGTAAAAATGTCTATTATACCAATAACGCTAGTAAATATCGATTATCGAATATGTTGGTAAAATGTCTCTATACCAATACGCCGAGTACATAGCGAAAATTATCGAATATTTGATTAATGTCTTTATACCAATACGCGAGTAAAATATCGAATTCTCGAATATGTGGTAAATGTCTAGTATACAATACGCGTAATAATCGAATTATCGAATATGTTGGAGTAAAATGTCTATTAATACCATACTTGACTAATATCGAATTTAAATCGAACTATGGCGAGAAAATGTCATTATAACCAATACCGAGTAAAGATCGAATTAACGAATATGTGAGTAAAATTTCTATTATACCAACTACACGAGTAAATATCGAAATAAACGAATATGTGAAGTAAAATGGTCTATTATACCCATACGCGAGTAAATATCGAATATCGAATATGTGAGTAAAATATCTATTATACAAATACGCGAGTAATATCCGAATTTATCGAATAGAGATAAAATGTCTATTATACCAATACGTGAGTAAATATCGAATTAAGCGAATATGCAGTAAAATATCTATTTCCAATACGCGAGTCAATATCGAATAAACTCTATGTGAGTAAACATGTCTATTATCCCAATACGCGGTAAATATCGAATTATCGAATATGTGAGTAAAATGTCTATATACCAATACGCAGTATATCGAATTATCGAATATGTGAGTAAAATTCTATATATCCCAATACGCGAGTAAAATATCGCATTAATCAGAATATGTGAGTAAAATGTCTATTATAACCGATACGCGTAATATCGATATCGATAGCGAGTAAATTCTATTATACCAATACGCAGTAAATAATCGAATTATCGAATAAAGGCGAGTAATGTCTATTATATCATACTCCAGTAAATTCGAATTATCGAATATGCGAGTAAAATGTCTAATTAGACTAAACCACGACGCGAGTAAATATCGACTTAATCGAAGTGCGAGTAAAATTCTATTATACCATACGCGAGTAAATATCGAATTTTCGAATATTTGAGTATAATGCTTATTATACCAATACGCGAGTAAATATCGAATTATCGAATATTCGAGTAAAATGACGTCTATTCTAATCAAACGAGAGTACATACGAATTATCGAATATGCGAGTAAAAAATTGTACTATTATATCAATAACGCTAGTAAATATCGAATTATCGAATCTGGGTGATAAAATCTGTCTATTTCCATACGAGTAAAATACTAATATCGCATGATCGAATATGTGAGTAAATGTCTATTTATACCAATACGACGAGTAAATATCGAATTATCGAATATGTGAGTAAAATGTCTATTATAAATACATCGTGATTAAATATCGATTATCGAATATCGATAAAATGTCTATTATACCAATACGCGGAGTAAATAATCGAATTAACGAATATGTGATTAAAGTAAATGTCTATTATATACCAAAACAACATAAATAATCGAATAAACGAATATGTAGTAACTGTCTATTATAAACCAATAGCGATGTAAATATCGAATTATCGACTATTGAGTAAAATCTATTTATAACAATACGCGAGAAAATATCGAAGTTTATCGAATATGTGGTAAAATGTCTATTATACCCAATAGCGCGAGTAATATCGAATTAATCGAATATGTGAGTAAAATGTCCTATTATACCCAATACGCAAGTAAATATCGTCGAATTATTCGAATATCTGGATTAAAATGTCTATTATACAAATACGCAAGTATATCGATAACAATATGCGAGTAAATCTATTATACCAATAAACCGAGAAATATCGAATTATCGAATATGTAGTACAAATGTCTATTATACCAATACGCCAGTAATATCTAATTCTCGAATATGTGAGTAAAATGTCTATTATACCATACGCAAGTACATTTCGATTATCTACTATGTAGTTAAAATGTCTATTATACCAATACGCCGCGTAAATATCCGAAGATTGTGGAGTAAAAATGTCTATTCTACCATACCGAGTACATATCTAATTTATCGATATGGTGAGTAAAATGTCTATATACAATCGCGAGTAATATCGCATAAACGAATATGTGAGTAAATGTCTATATACCGAATACCGAGGTAATATCGACTAAACGAATATGTGAGTAAAGGTCTATATACCACATACTCAAGTAAATATCGAAATTAATCGAATATGGAGTACAATGTCGCGATATTATACCAATAAACGCCGTAAATATCTAATTATCTAATATGTGAGTAAAATGTCTATTAATAACCAACTCGCGAGTAAATATCGATAAACGAATATGTCAGTAAAATGTCTATTATACAATAAGCCGAGTACATACGAAAATTCATCGAATATGTATACAATGTCCTATTATATACCAATACCGAGTAAATGTCGAAATTATCGAATCCTGTGATTACTGTCTATTATATCAATACGGAGTAAATTCGAATTATCTAAATTGTGAGTAACAATTCTATATACAATACTGAGTAAATTCGAATTATCGATAGTGAGTAAAATGTCTATTATACCAAAACGTGAGTAAATATCGTATTATCTAATACGGTGAGTAAAATGTCCTATTATACCAATACGTGAGTAAATATCGAATTATCGAATATGTGAGGTAAAGTCTATTAACAAATCGCGAGTAATATCGAATAAACGAATATGTAGTAAAATGCTATTATTAACCAGACGCGGTACATATCGAATTAATCGAATATGTGCTTAAAATGTCTATTATACCCAATCCGCAGTACATATCGAATTATCGAATATGTGAGTAAAATTTCTAGTATAACATACGCAAATACTTATCGAATTATATCTAATATGTGAGTAAAATGGTCTATTTACATACGCGCATTAATATCGAATATGTGAGAAAATGTCTATTAATAACCAATACGCGAGTAATATCTAATTATCGACTATGTGAGTAAAATGTCTAAATTATACAATACTCGAGTAATATCGATAACGAATATTGTGAGAAAATGTCTATTATACCAATATACGGCGAGAAATATCGATAACACGATATGTTGGAGTAAAACGTTCTATATAAACCAATACCAGTAAATATCGAATTATCGATATGTTAGTACAATGGATATACAACTTACGCGAGTAATAATCGAATTATCTATATGTGACGTAAAATGTCTATTCTACAATACGCGAGTAAATATCGATAAACGAATATGTGGTAAAATGTCTATTACTACCACTACGCGAGTAAATATCTTAATATCGAATATGTGAGTAAAATGTCTATTATAATTTAACCACTACGCTAGTAAATATCGAATATCGAATATGTGAGTAAACTGTTATTATACATAATACGCAGTAAATATACTATCGAATTATCTAATATGTAGTAAAAGTCTATTATACCATACGTGAGTAAATATCGAATTATCGAATTGTGAGTAAAATGTCTATTAGCCAAAACTGAGTAAATACGACCTTATTATCTGTAGAGTAAAATGTTCTATTATACCAATCTTGAGTAAATTCGAATGATCGAATATGTTAGTAAAATGTCCATTATTATACCAATAACTCGAGTAAATATCGAAATTTCGAATATGTGATTAAAATTTCTATGATACCAATACGCGAGTAAATACGAATATCGAATATGTGATAAAAATCTCTACTATATAAACCAATACGCGAGTAAATATCGATATCGAATATGTGAGTACAATGTCACATTATCCCAATACGGAGTAAATACGAATTACGAATATGTGGAGTAAAATGTCTTTCTAACCAATCCTTGCGTAAAATATCGAATATCGATATTTAGTAAAATGTCTATTATCACCAATAACGACGCGTACATATCAATTTCGAATATGTGAGTAAAATGTCTATTATACCAAACGCGAGTAAATATCGAATTCGAATATGTTATAAGATGTCGATTATACCAATACGCTGTAATATCGAATAAACGAATATGGTGCGTAAAAATTGTTATTATACCAATACGCGAGTAAATATCGAATAAACAATATGTGAGTAAAAATGTCTAGTATCCATACGCGAGTAATACGAATTTCGAATATGTGATAAAATGTCTATTATACCATACGCGAGTACATATCGAATTATCGAATATGTGATTAAAATGTCTTATTATACCAATACGCAATAATACGAATTAATCGAATATGAGATTAAAATATCTATTATGCCAATACGCGAGTAAATATCGAATTTCGAATATGTGAGTAAAATGTCTATTATACCAATACGCAAGTAAATAGCGCTTATCGAAAGATGTGAGTAAAATGTCTATTATTACCACTAACGCGGTAAATATCAAATTAACGAAAAAATATGTGAGTAATTCTCTTATAAACCAATCGCGGTAAATATCGAATAAACGAATAGCATGTGAGTAAATGAAAATGTCTTAATTTAATACCATCTCAAGTAATATCGAATATCGCATATGTGAGTAAAATGTCTATTAATAACTCCAAAAATACCGAAGTAAATATCAAATTAACGATCTGTGAGTAAAATGTCTATTATAACAATACGCGAGTAAATATCGAATACACGAATATGTTAGTAAAATGTCTTATTATACCAATACGCAAGTAAAATAATCGAATTAACATCGAATATTTGAGTAAAAGGTCTATTATACAATACGCAATTAAATAATCGATATCGAATATGTTAGTAAAATGTCTATTATACCAATACGCGAGTAATTCAATGAACGAATATGTGAGTAAAATGTCTATTAATACCATAACGCTAGTAAAATATCGAATAAACGACTATGTAAAAATGTCTCTTAACCATCGCAGTAAATATCGAATTATCGACTATTGAGTAAAATGTCCTATTATACCAATACGCGCGTAAATATCGCCTCCTGATCGAATATGTGAGTAAAATGTCTATTATACCATAACGCGTAAATAAATTCGATAACGAATATGTGAGTAAAATGTCCTATTATACCATACGCGAGTAAATATCGAATATCCGAATATCTGTTGATAAAAAATGTCTATTATATCAATACGCAGTAATATCGAATAAACGAATATGTGAGTAAAATGTCTATTAATATCAATCGCAAGTAATATCGAATTATATCGAATATGTGAGTAAAAGTTTCTATTATATACAATAGCGAGTAAATATCGATATCGAATATGTGAGTAAATGTCTATTATACCAATACGCGAGTAATATCGATTTCGAATATGCGATTAAAATGTCTATTATACCAATATGTGAGTAATTGTCGAATTATCGCATATGTGGTAAATGTCATTATACCATACCGGGTAATATCAGAATTATGCATATGTAGTAAAAATGTCTAGTAATAACGCAATACGCAGTAAATATCGAATTATCGAATATGTGATTCAAATTTCTATTATAATACCAATAACGCGAGTAAATATCGCATTATCGAATATGTGAGTAAATGTCTATTATATCAATAATACGCGATAAATCTCGAATATCGAATATGTGAGTAAGAATGTCCTAAATATACCAATACGCGAGTAAATATCGATATCCGAATATGTGGAGTAAAATGTCTATTATACCAATACGCGAGTAAATATCGAATTAATCTAATATGTGAGTAACGTCTATTAGACAAATACGCGTAAATTCGAATGATCGAATATGTGATAAAATGTCCTATTATACCAATACGCGAGTAAATATCGAATTATCGAATATGTGAGTAAATGTCTATTATACCAATACGTGACTAAATATCGAATTATCGAATATGCGAGTAAAAGTCTATTTATCCAATACGCTATAATACGAATTAAAAACGAATATGTGGAGTAAAATGTCTATTATACAATACACAGTAAATATCGAATAAACGATATGTGAGTAAATGTCTATTATACCAATACGCGAGTAAATATCGAATTATTCGAATTATGAGTAAATTCTATTATACCAATACGCGAGTAAATATCGAATTATTCGAATATGAGAGTAAAATGGTCCTATTATACCAATAACGTAGTAAATATCGACTTATCGATATGCGAGTAAAATATCTATTATACCAATACGCGAGTAAATATCGCTAAACGCATATGTGAGTCAATTCTATTCTACCAATACGCGATAAATATCGACTTATCGAATATGTGAGTAAATGTCTATTTAGACCAATACGCGAGTAATACGAATTATCGAATATGTTGAGTAACAATGTCCTATTATACCAATACGCTAGTAAATAATCGAATTCTTATCGAATATGTGAGTAAAATGTCTATATACCGATTACCGAGTAACTATCGCAATTACGAATATGCGAGTAAATGTCTATTATACCATACGCGAGTAAATCTCGAATTATCGAATAATGCGAGTAAAATGTCTATTATATCATAGGCAATTAAATATCGAATTATCGAATTGCGAGTAAATGTCTATAACCCATACGCGGTAATTCGATTATCGAATATGCGAGTAATGTCCTATTTATACCAATCGCGAGTAATATCGAATTATCGAATATGTGAGTAAAAATGTCTATTATAACCATAACGCAGTAAATATCGAATTATCGAATATTCGAGTAAAATGTCTATTCTAATCATACTATAGTAACTATCGAATTATCGAATATGCGAGTCAATGTCTATTATCTCAATACGCGAGTCAATAATCTACTATAATATCGAATATTGAGTAAAATGTCTATTATAAACCAATACGCGAGTAAATAAAATATCGAATTAATCGAATTGTGAGTAAATTCTATTATACCAATCGCGAGTAAATATCGAATTATCGATAATGTGAGTAAAATGTCTATTATACCAATACGTGAGTAAATTCGAATTATCGAATATGCGAAGTAAAATGGTCTATTATACATACCGCAGATAAATATCGATTAAAACGAATATTGAGTAAAATTCTATTATTACCAATACACAGTAAATATCGAATAAACGAATATGTGAGTAAATTCTATTATCCAAACCGAGTAAATATCGAATTATCGAATATGTGATAAAATATCTATTATCCATACGCGAGTAAGATTCGAATTATCGATATGAGTAAATGTCTATTATACCATACGTAGTAAATATCGAATTATCGAATATGCGAGTAAAATATCTCTTATAACCAACTCGAGCGTAATATCGAATAAACGACATATGATGTAAAATTTATTACCAATACGCGAGTAAATATCAATTATCGAATATGTTATTAAAATGTCTATTACAATACTCGAGTAATAATCGACTTATCGAATATGTGAGTAAAATGTCCCTATTATACCAATACGCGAGTAAGATCGAAATTATCGAAATGTGAGGTAAAATTCTATTATACCGATACGCTATTAATATCGAATTACGAATATGGAGTAAATGTCTATTATACCATACTACGAGTAAATTCGAATGATCGAATATGCGAGTAAAACTGTCCTATTCTTCATACGCGAGTAAATATCGAATGATCGAATATGCTATAAAAATGTCTATCTTACCAATACGCGAGTAAATATCGGATTCTCGAATAGTGAGTAAAATGTCTATGATACCAATACGCGAGTAAATATCTAATTATCGAATATGCGAGTAAAATGTCTATTCTATCCATACGAGAGTAAATATCGAATTATACGAATATGCGGTAAAATGGTCTATTATACCAATAATCATTAAATATCGATTATCGAATATGGGGAGTAAAATGTCTATTATACCACTACGCCGACGTTAAACTATCGAATTAATCGGAAGATGTGAGTAAAAAATTTCTATTATAGCCGATACGCGAGTAAAATATCGAATTATCGTGATATGCTCAGTACAATGTCTATTATACAATACGCTAGTAAATATCGAATATCGAATATGCGATTAAATGTTCCTAGTATACCAATACGCACGTAAATATCGAATTAGCGTAATAGTGAGTAACATGTCTATTATACCAATACGCAAGTAATATCGAATTAATCGCCATATGTGGAGTAAAGATGTCGCATTCTAACCAATACGCGAGTAATATCGAATAACGCATATTTGAGTAAATGTCCTATTATACCAATACGCAGTAAATATCGAATCTATATCGAATTGTGGTAAACTGTCTATTATACCAATACGAACGCCGAGTAATTCGAATTATCGAATATGTTTGAGTAAAATGTCTATATACCAATACGCGACGTAAATAATTCGTAGTGTTATCGAAGATGGTGAGTATAATGTCTATTATACCACTATACGTGATACTAATTATATACGAACTAAACGAATATGTGAGAGTACAATGTCTATTATACCATACGCGAGTAAATCACATCGAATAAACCATATGTTGGTAAAATTCTATTATAGCCAATATAACGCCATGTAAAATCTCGATTATTCGATAGGTGACAGTAAAACTGTCCTATTATATATATAACCATACGCAAGTAATATATCGAATTAATCGAATATGTGAGTTAATCTGTCTATTAACCACAATTCTGAGTAAATATCGAATATCGAATATTTGAGTAAAGTCTATTATAAAACAATTATGCGTGCGAAGTTAAATATTGCAATTTATCGAATCAGCGAGTAAAATTCTATTACACCAATACGCGAGTAAATATCGAATTAATCGTGAATATGGTGAGTAAATGTCTATTATACCAATACTGCGCGAGTAAATATCGAATTCTCGAATATGATGAGGTAAAATGTCTATTATAAGCCAATAACGCGAGTAAATTCGAATTAAATCGAATCTGCAAGTAAATATGTCTTTATACGCGAATAACGTGAGTAAAATATCGAAATTTATCGAATCGGAGCGAGTAGAAATGTCTATTACTACATACGCGCTGTAAATATATAGGCGATTAATCGAATATGTGATTAAAATGTCTAACTTATAATGTGTCCCAATATACGCTAGTAAATATCGAACTTTCGAATCTGCAATTAAAACGATGTCCTATAGACGTTCCCCAATAACGCGTAGTAATATCGACTCTATTCGAATAAAGCGAGTTAAAATGGTATTCATTATATCCAACATACGCGATAAATAATCGAATTATCGTATATCGCGCAGCCATTCATGGGATACTTTTTCAATGTTCAACGCGAGAAATTGCGCTTCTTCTCGCGTCGCTCCGAGTTTAAGGTGTGTAATATCCGATTTTTCCCTGTATGTTCAACCTGGAAGATTTCGGAAATGTGGTTTTTCCCAGACCATTTCCGCAGGTCCCCAGCCATTTACAAAATATTTACCATTGATCTTTAATTGTATTTCATTCGAACTTTTCAACTATTGTCTCACATTGACTTTGAAATCTGGTCATTTAATGCAGTGATTTGTGCAGTTTGGTGTATACTGTGTAAACTGCCATTGACACGTTACCCAGCTCATTATAAAGCAGGGAAACACTGCTTTACCAGCCAAAGATGCCTACTGGCAACAATACGGTAACTCTAGGTAAGCTCTACAGTGCTGCTTTGCTTCCAGGTGGTCACCCCTCAACAACATGTGCGCCCTGTCTTGGCTTAAGTTTATACCGTTGCCTGTTCCGGGCCTCATCTCTCCCTGTTATAATATTAATTGGTATATGGTTTATCTCTAAAGCCAATATTTCCAGGTTGATAGACAAACCTAACACCTAGACTCGCATGGTAACCCCCTGAACTCGCTGATACAGTAACCAAACGGTGTTAGTCCTTAAAAGGACTGTTGGGTCTCAAGATGTGTGAATACAGGGGTGGGTAACAACAAGGGCTAAACCACCACAATGATAGTTCGAGAAGTCCGGGTCCATCCGGAACTCAAAAGTTCAGCTCAAACTTGCGTTCGAGTTCGAGTTCTAAGCCATCTCTACTTTAAAGGGATGTGATGAAGCCCATTCCAGAGGCTCTGTGCTGGGGTAATGCCGTGAGAGGTTTTGTGAGTATGTAACTCATACAGCCATTGGATCCAATTTATTGTCAGTGCTTTACTGCATGCTGCTAACAAACCGAGATGTTGTGATCAAGTCTGGATATTTTTGCTCTCCAAAAGGCTTTTATATGAAGAAATATATTTATGACTGATTGGAACTCTCTCTTCTCTCATTTAGGATAAATAGAGGTTATTAATGATCTAGAATTGTTACATGTGGGTTGAATCTATTAGTATTTACGGCAAATAGGCGCTTTAGAAACGAGGATTGATGTGAAATACACAGGATAGGGGAGCCAATTAATAAAGTGATTATGGCAAATATTTATTATTCTGTAGCTAACTGGGTTTGGTAGATGTGAAATGTATAGCCTACAAGCTCTACACCGGGAAGGGTGTAAGACTGATTAAATGGATTTATTGAGGTGGTGCGGAGGTTATATGTATTATGGATATAAAGTAGAGACACAGCTACAGAGCAGCAATATAAAGTCTGGGACCAATAAACCAGGCAAATAAAGGGATGTCCTTGTGTCTAGAGACGTCCGAACTTCGCAAAATCCGGTCCGCTCGAGGATCCGGTCCGCGAGTGGACCCAGTAAAATAAAAAATACCCTCGAAATTACGAGATTTTCAAAAATACGAGAAAACTAGTATTTTCGAAAATATGTATTTATGGAAATAAGAGAAATCCTTGTATTTTCAAAAATTCCTGAAATTCCCAATTTTCGAACATACTAAAAATCCGCGAATCGGAAGTGTTTTCCGGAAGGCTGAAGATCCGGAAAATCTGAAAAAATCCGCCATTCGCTAACGGGATAAATCCGCGGCGGATCCGGGTTGGGATCCGCGAACCGGCCATCCCTACTTGTGTCCTCTGACATGATATAATGGTGAACAATGGCTCTTAAAGTTTATTGTATGGCCCATTAATCAATCCCCATGCAGTCCCTTTATTAATTTAGTTGCCCTTCTATGAACCCTTTCCATTTCAAAGATGTCCTTTTTGTACACAGGATTCCAAAATTGCACTGCATATTCCAAATGAGGCCTTATCAATGCTTTGTAAAGAGGGAGAATTACATTTTCCTCCCTTGAATCCATACCTCTCTTTATACAAGACAATACCATGCTGGCTCTGGCTGTTACCGCCTGGCACTGCTTGCTACCTTTAAGTTTGTTATCCACCAAAACTCCAAGATCCCTTTCCAACAGAGAAATGTTTATCAACACTGAGTCTGCCACTTAGTGACTGTTAAGAATTATTTTCTGCATTTTTATCTATATGAATTTCATGTAACTTTTTTTTTTTCAGTCCCATTCCGAAGCTATTCAGTAATTTTGGAGGATTCCGACTTTACACAACCTACAGTGATTTAGACCAGTTACCCAATATGACTGTGGGATTCCATTTATCAGATTCCTGTGGGGATGCTGGGAAAGCGGTGAGGAGTGTTTTCCAAATATTATCAGGTACCAGGGAACCGGTTCCCAATTACTCCTGTGTGGGAAATAGAAACATTGCTGGATTTATTGGGGATCTCACCTCAGAGACAACATTACCCATAGCCCAGATACTGAGTCTGTACGGATATTCACAGGTACTGATCACTTCATGATATTACTATGAATCTACCAGACATGATTAAATAGATCAGTGATTGTTTATTTACTTACTAATTATCCTTTATACAACTGCCCTGGAGCTCTGCTATTGGCACACGATCATGGTGCAGAATGGCGCCAATGCTACTTCCCACTCAATAGCTTCATATAGTATCACCACAGACTTGTATTGATAGGGAAAGTTCTGCCCTAAATGCGTAAAATGTAATTTGCTGCAGAAAGTCACACCTTATCCCCCACAGAATAAAAGGGTCACATATCTTTTATCCACCGCCACTTTCTGTTAAAGAGAAGATTTTTTGAAAATATTGTTTAGTAATTTGCCATATGGCTGAAATTAAGGCCATAGCATCACCGGGGAAAAAAATCAGGCAAAGATAATGGATTTAATACATAAACCCAATAGAAGAATTCCTGGAAGATTTGTGGATAGCATTGCTGTTGGCATATTCCACCCAAGGTAAAAGGTCTGTCCAGTGTCTTAAGCAATTGTTCCAGACTTTGTGAGCTCACCACCTTTGTTGGTTGGGAGATGGTAGACACAGGAGAATTGTAATAGTTAGACATTTAATAGAAAATGGAAATTTTTTTTAGAAGGGGTATAAAAATATATGGACAAATGAGTCAAAGGACACAAAGGAATTGGGAGAGGTTGGTGTAACCCACATGGAAGTGTATTTGAAGACTGTGATTGGGCAAGCTGATTGGGCAAGCGGCAATAAAACCCTTCACATCCTTTCTCATGGAAAGCCATAATACAGAATATAAAAGTTTAAAGATGGCGGGGTGGCCAGAAGAATTAAAGAGGCCATGATTTTAAAGGGAGGAATCACCTAACCAAGGAAAAAGTAGAGGAGCGCACACTACTAAGGTGAATGCTTCTTTATTAGTGCAAAAACAACAACAACGTTTCGGGACTCAAGGCCCTTGAGTCCGAAACGTTGTTTGTTGTTTTTGCACTAATAAAGAAGCATTCACCTTAGTAGTGTGCTCCTCTACTTTTTTCTTTGCTTGGATGTTGAAGCCTGGAAGTAGGGGGCTGAGAGGATTGCACCTACAAACTTGTCTGGCCAAAGAGCCAACAGCAGTGTGCCATTGTGCGGTCTTGGAACTTAGGAATCACCTAACCCATGTCTGACTCTGCAAGAAAGGATCAGGATAGAGTATCAGCCTTATTGTTTATGGAACCTGGTGGAAAGGTGCTTGTGAAGGTTCTCACCCATCCAGGTCATCGTACATCTGTTGAATTCTTTTAGATCAAATAGACTTGGAGTTTAGTTCTTCTGATGACGTTTCGCTAGTCATCCGAATGACTTGTACAAGAATCTGTTGGCAATATGTGGCAAGTCCCATTTAGCATATAACAGCCAGGTGTTAGGGTGTGATTGCATTGTGGCTAAGGGCCCTATTTATAAAAGATGATTATCGTTATCAAAAAAATAACGATTGGTATTGTACGATATCGAACGTTATTTTACAACATTGATCGTAATCCTCCGATATCGCTATTGTAGAATAAGAATAATCGTAGAATAACAATCGCTATCGTAAAATAACGATGGTTATTGTAGAATAACGGTCGTTATCTATAATAACGATCGGTATTTGGCTATATCGACCATTATTCTACGATAATAATCGGTATTTTACTATAACGAACGTTATTTTACGGTATCGATCATTATTCTACGATATCGGCATTTACGATAGTGATATTGTAGGATTACGATCGTTATCGTAAAATAACGATCGATATAGTACAATACCGATCGTTATTTTTTCGATACGGATAATGATCTTTGATAAATAGGGCCCTAACAGTTCTTATCAAAACTGCCCAGGTTAAGGTGTAAAACAGCATTGTACATGGCAGACACAAACACACACCTCTATTCAGGCTTGTTTTTATTTATTTGGACATAAATGGCCTCCTTGACACCTTTCTTGAACCAATCCTGTTCCTTTGCCAAGATGTTGACAATACAATCTTCAAACGTATGTCATTTTCCTTAAGATGCAGCTACTGTTTGAAAGGTAATTATGAAGAAAAATAAGGCCCAACTGATTCAAAAACGCGTTTGTTAGATTTACCCAAAGCCTTAGCGGCTCTGGGTAAATCGCCCTGTTATAATCCATAAAAAGAATTATTGGTTGTTCTGCTCCATTGAGTAGATGTCGCTACTTTTCACGGGCTAAATTATTGGCTAGAGGTATACATTTCCCAATGTCATAGTTTTGTTCATTGGGTAAATATTTTTTTAAGAAGAAAGCATAAGGGTTTAAATTCCCATTTGCTCCTTGTCTATAAGAGATGACTGCTCCTGCACCAGAATTGAAGCATCCACTTCGATAAGAAAAGGCAGGCTGGAGTCGGGAGGAAGAATTGGGGCCGAAAACCTGGGAACTGGTTTTGTCTTTCTTGATGAGAGCTAGGATAGGAGAAACAATTAAAGAGAACCCTTTAATGAGTTGGCCCCCCACCCTTTAATAAGTTGGCCCCCCACAATCAACCCAATTAACCATTCCTTCATATTTGCATTTGTGCCGGTTTTTGCTACAAAAATTAAGATTTGTGCCACTTTTGTTTGAAAAATGTATAACTTTTTTTGGTTTACAAATGTTAAAAGTTCTCCAGTGACAGAATATAGATAGAAAACCAAGCTAATTTGTGTCAAAAGGTAATGGGACCGCTCTACTCTTGGTGTCCTCCAATCTGGCTATGTCCAAAGCTCTGCCCCTGGTCTCAGCACTTGCAAGACTCCTCTCTTCCAAGGTAAAAAAAGAACAGACATGAAAGTGCCCGGACCTATAAGGGTTCATGTATGGACCCAAATAGATATAAGCTATAAACAAAAATCAATCTAATATCTAAAAATCTATTGAATCTTTATTGTTACTTCATAGGAGACATTTGCAGTTTTCTGACACGTTTCAAGCATGGGCCCTACTTTATAGGCATAGAGGGTATTCATAATAAAGTTTTGATAGGAGCTTCATGACACCCTCAGCAAATTCAAAGTTACAATATGCAAATTCTATACAAGCATTTATTAAAACATGTTGAAATAAAAAGAGAAATATCCCACTTAGCATTTAATCCTATTGGAAATCTTGTGTTAATGCTGTAGATCCAAAATATTTCTCTAGTATCCAGAAATCTGGACCAGTCGCACACCCAACCGGCCTCAGTGTGAAAAAACACATACACATGGATTATAGCCATTGGTTCTCAGACTTACCCAGATCATGACACACACCTGTGTTCTTAATGTTGCATTTTACATCGTAATTACCCATATTTTATGCACTTTACATTGTATATTGCTTTGTAATCAATTTAGTGTGATACCCAGTTTATTGTAAGGGCCATTGATGTATTTATACAGAGTAATCAGATCCCCATACAAGCGCCATTTCTCTAGTGTACATATTTAGTGTACATAATTGTAACTTATCCAACCTCTCTTCAAATTCAAACTCCCCCATTCCCTTTATTATTTTAGTTGCCCTTCTCTGAACCCTTTCCATTTCCAATATGTTCTTTTGTACACAGGGTTCCAAAAGGGCACGGCTATTTCAAATGAGCCCTTTCCAATGCTTTGAACTACTTGTACTGCATCCTATCCATCAACCAATATTCTATCCATGTACAGATTTACCACCCCAGCCCAACAGAACTTAGCTTATACATTAGTCTCCTATATGGGACTGTATCAAAAGCCTTAGCAAAATCCAAGTAAACTACATCTACTGCTATGCCAGAGTCTAAATTTCTACTTACTTCCTCATAAAAGCCAAGCAAGTTAGTTTGACAAGATCTATTCCTCCTAAATCCATGCTGGTTACTACTTATAATGTCAGTCCTTGAAACATACTCTAGAACATGTTCCCTTATTAAACATTACAGGATCTACCACTGAAGTTAAACTTACAGGCCTGTAATTACCCGGCTGTGAACGACTACCCTTTTTGAATATTGGAATGACATCAACTTTTTTCCAATCCAGAGGCACACCACCGGACATGAGGGAATCAGCAAAAATAAGATATAATGGTCTGGATGAAACTGGTGTAGCTCCCTAAGGAATCAAGGATGTATTTTATCTGGTACAGGAGATCTATGAATATTAACCTTATTTAGTTCTTTCTGTACCATATTCTCAGTTAACCAAAGTGCATTTGCATCCTTTTCCCCATTATTGCTACAATACTCTATGATATCTGTACTTGGATCTTCTATAGTGTATACAGAGGATAGGAAATTGTTCAAGACATTTGCTTTATCACCATCCTCCGTAACTAACTTATTCCCAATGACTAATGGATCCACATTTTCATTCATCATCTTCTTAATAAAATACTTTAAAAAATGTTTAGGATTAGTGATGATTTGTTCAGCTATCCTAATTAAATTATTCATTTTAGCTAACTTAATTGCCTTCTTACAATCCTTGTTAGTTTTTATAATTCCTAAAAACTTTTTCCATTCCCTCTGACGTAAAGGTTTTAAATGTAAATTTATTCCTTTATTCCCTATTTACATCAGAATTCAGCCACGTGGGTGCTGACTAGTGATGGCCCAGGCGGATTTATATCGCGGATTTTCCAGTTTTCCGCCTTCCGAACTTTTCCGAACCGTGTTTTCGAAAATTTTCAAGCATCTCCTTTGTTCTGGAGATACTTACAACATAAGGAGTGGGAGGGGGACGAGTTAGGGGAGACCCAAGTCCTGCCTTATCACTGCAGCCCAATCTCCTTTTGACAGGCAATAAATTGGTGAAAGCTTGGGAGGAGGGGGACCCAATCCTGTTCTTTCTGCTTCTTTCTTTTGGCCTTAACTACTGTTTTTAACCCAGTATTTGGCAAGAAGTTTATTGAGCAGGAAGGGGTCATTGGGAGACTTGCTGTAAAACTTGTGTAAGCCTACACACTACACTGGCATGCTGTTAGGGGATTTGATTGACAGCTCAAGCAGGAGTAGTGTATTGAAATCTTGACTTCTTTTAACGTATATCTCTCAGAAAAGAGGAGTAAACTAAAGAAAATAAAGGTACTCTGGGGGTTGGGGGGAATTATAGAACACATAGAAAGAAAAAATTACATTTTCTCACTATAGATGCTCTTAAACATCCACTTAAAAACATGCTGAAGAGCATCTTTAAAGGGTATCTCCACTCATTTTTAGAAGTTTTGGGAATCCAGTTCTATTGAAGAACCGGAGGTAAAGGAGCTGTGCCTTACCTTCCGTTCTTCAATAGAACAAACAGGAAGGAGCCAGGAGAGAAGGTAAGAAACTTACCCGCTGCTCGCTCCCCGGCGCTTGGTATGACAGGTCCCGACGGACCTTGTCTCTTATGGCATAGATCGCGCATGCGCATAGAAGACAAGGTCCGTCGGGACCTGTCAGACTAAGCGCCTGGGGAGCGAGCGAGCGGGTAAGTTTCTTACCTTCTCTCCTGGCTCCTGTGTGTTCTATTGAAGAATGGAAGGTAAGGCACAGCTCCTTTACCTCCGGTTCTTCAATAGAACTGGATTCCCAAAACTTCTAAAAATGAGTGGAGATACCCTTTAACCTGGGAAAATTTGCTTTCTTGAAATTAAAAGTTTTTGTTAACCCAGCGCACTTTTCCTTTCAATAACATACTCTAAACGATTTCATGGTCACTATTCCCTAAACCTCCAGGTACCTTTATCTCTATAATATGCTCCACGATGTTAGATATTACCAGATCCAACAGAGCTCCTTTCCTATTAGGAACTTCAACAACCTGTGAGAGAAAATTATCCAGCAGCAACTTCAGAAACCCATAGTTTTGGGAAGGAGGTTGATAGGGCAATCATAAGGTTTGTGAGGTTTGAAGAGTCTCGGCAGATTTTTTATTAAAAAAAAGGGATAGGCCAGGAAACTTAAAAACATTAAATCATAGGGACAGACGTTTGGTGAGGAACTCCAAGAGACAAAGTCAGTTTTGATCCAATCTACGAATTTAAAATTGAACATTAAAAAATTTTCAAGGCAATCAAAAATTACAATCTTTTTTAAAATGTCCCTTTAACCTCAATTCTGTATCTACAGATCAGTTATGCGTCCACAGACCCCATCCTCGGTGATAAATCCACCTACCCGTACTTCTATCGGACAGTGCCGAGTGATGAAATATTTTTAGTATCTTTATGCATATTATTGAAATATTTCGGTTGGACCTGGGTTGGAATTATTACAAGTAATGATATGATTGGATGGGAGGAACATCAACGCATTGAAAAATATCTCTCCAGTGAGAACATCTGCATCGAGTTCATAATAATGATAAATATTATTGATATACATAAACCATACGGCCAACATGAGAGTCCAGAAAGAATCCTTAGAAAATCTACCAGCGATGTTGTTCTACTATGTGGAAAAGTCACTGTCACAGTTTCTTTGCAATTGAAATCATTAACTCAGCTCAGAGACAAGACATTAATCCTTTCCCCTAGTTGGGGGATGAATAATGAAAACGATATTTGGTTAGATAATAGAGTTACATATAATTGCAGTTTGACATTTTTACAACTTATGATCTTACTATAGATATTCCAGATGAAAAAAACTTTATAGAGCATCTATATCATTCCAAACATCCAGGAGACAATTATATTGAAGATTTTTGGATGTTTTTTTCTAACTGTTTGTCAGAAGATGAAAATAAGAACCAGTTGTATGAATTTATTTATAACAAGACCCTCCGTAACTGCACCGGGAAGGAGAATATTGAGGATATTACTTTTATTGGTTTACAAATGAAATATAAATATGAAGTGCTTCTTGCCATAGATCTGATGTTTCATTCAGTTATTAAACTAACCACTGACCATTTAAACACATTTGGGAGCAACAGTAACATTCCTAATTATAGATACAGGGTAATTATGTATAAATACTAGAAAAGGTTCTGGTTGTTTTTGACTGAACCTGTTAATATTTTGTTTTTTACTTTCTACAACCCTTTGTAGGAATTTAACTTGCCTGTGAATGCCTGTGCCAGGAGCATTAAGATCCCCCCCCCCCCAATGGTTCTCTATAGATGCATTCTCCTGATTGTGGGAGCATGCACCATAGATTCTATTGCCAGTGGTGCCAAGAACTTGATCAGGATTTTAAATCTGCTACAAGGGCAGAGTACTATTGAAAGTTATGTTAATATTAAGTGTTAAATCCCGCAAAAATATATATTTATATATAAAATATATATACAATCACCTCAGTTGGAGCAGTTGCTTAAAAATCTCGATCCCAGATGAAACTGATGGGGGATTGGGCTGGCAAGGGGAGCACTTGAATCCCCTTGGATAAGACTGCCCCTAGCTGGCTCAAAGAGGAACTGTGCAGAAGTGGCCAGACTTTTTTTTACAGATCACAAAAATTAAGATCTGTGTTATGATTTATACTTTCAGTGAACAAATGTGAAAAAAATTAGATCTGCTCCTATGTGGCTTAATTCTCAGGTAAAAAGGGAAAAGGAAAGAAGGAAAATGGCATTTAATATTTTTAAACTGTTGTCCAAAAATGACTTTGGTAAATTGATAGGAATTGCTCCCCTGAGAACTTTTGCAATTTATTTCCATTGTTTATTTTGCATAGTTTTGAAGATATTTACATTTTTGTGTGTGATATGGCAGTAGCATCACCAGGTCCCCTGCACTTCCTGCTTCCTGCTCTGAAACTGTCAGTCAATCTGTCCTGTGTCTCCTCCTCCCCTTTGCAGCCCCCCTGGTCCCTCCCACTCATGGACCCCATGGTCCCTCCAGTTGCAGGCCCCCCATTGCACATTATCTTACAGCCCAATGTGTCTAAGCCTCGCCCACTCGCTAGTGCTGTGGGTTACACAGACCCCCCTACAGAAAACTCTGTGGAATCAGCCTTTTCAGGCAGAGTGAGAACTCTGTCAGAACTTCACACAGAGGAGGAGGGGCTTCCTGTCTCCCTCACACTGAGGGAGTCTGAGGCTGTGCTCGCCGGTGGCACTGTGCAGGAGAAGCCTTAGGAATGTCACATGTCAGACTCCCACCCATTAACTTTCTGGTCAGTCATTTCTGTATATCTTGGGCTGTGGAGCACACAGAGTTGGTTGATGGCTTGTTTTAAGGGTAGTAAACTGGCCTTTCATTTAAACTTAACTTGTTTGGAGACCACAGTTCCCCTTTAAATAAGAGAGATCAGCGGTCTACGTGAAGTATTAATATGTAATAAGAATTGCATGAAAGCAATTATACTATCGAAAACAGAATGTTTAAAAGTGATAGCTGAACAAAGCAAGACAAACTCAAAAATCTTTTTTTAAATATAAAAAGATAAGGACAGAAAATATGGAACCACTAAATTATGGGGCCAAGTTATAGGGGATGCCAAAAGAGTAACAAGGAGATTCTATATATGTTTTTATTGTTAAAAATAATTTTTGCCCCAACCAATCAGATGTCAGCTTTAAAACGATAAATAAGATCTGATTGGTTGGGGTAAAATTAGCGCCATGTTTAATGATAAGAACTTTTATTGAATCTCAATGTTAATGTACTAAACAGTTTAGTATACACAGTATACAGTTTAGTATACAGTTTAGTATATGGAGAATCCAAGTCCTTATAGGGATAGTATTAAATAAAGTATATAAATGAGAAATATACACTCTGTAAACACTGTAGAGAATCCTAGTCCTTATAGCAGGGACTGTAATACTATGAAGGGTATAAATGAGGAATATTCACTCTGTATTCACTATAGAGAATCCTAGTCCTTATAGCAGGGACTGTAATACTATGAAGGGTATAAATGAGGGATATTCACTTTGTATTCACTATAGAGAATCCTAGTCCTTATAGTGGGGACTGTAATAATATGAAGGGTATAAATGAGGAATATTCACTCTGTATACACTATAAAGAATCCTAGTCCTTATACAGGGACTGTAATAATATGAGGGTATAAATGAGGAATATCTCACTCTGTATTCACTTTAGAGAATCCTAGTCCTTATAGCACAGACAGTATTAAATTGTGTATAAATTAGCAATATTCATTGACAGAGGGTATGCATGGAAATATTAGACAAAGTTAATATCAATAAAACCTCAAGACTGTATATATACATCCTCGGATCTTAGACAGGTGCACACCATCCAATTTTACCGTGTATGAGTCAGTCAGGGAGAAAACTTAATGAAAATGGATGGAAAAGCCAATGTAATACCAATATTCAATAAAGGTAGTCATTCACAGCCTGGTAACTATAGACCTGTAAGCCTAACATCAGTGGTAGGTAAGGTGCTGGAAACTTTGTTAAGGGATCATATCCTTGACTTGTCTCCAGAGATCATCTTATTAGTAGTAGTCAGCATGAGATTTATGAGAAATAGATCATGCCCAGACAAATTTAATTGGTTTATTATGAGTGAGTAATAAGTTGATTCAGGTCAGCAGTGGATGTGATATATTTGGATTTTATGATGAAGTGAGTAGAAGTGATTCAGGTACGCGGGGATGTGATATATTTGGATTTTATGATGAAGTGAGTAAGAAGTTAGATTCAGGTACAGCAGTGGATGTGATATATTTGGATTTTATGATGAAGTGAGTAAGAAGTTAGATTCAGTACAGCAGTTAGTCCTTATAGCAGGGACTGTAATAATATGAAGGGTATAAATGAGGGATATTCACTTTGTATTCACTATAGAGAATCCTAGTCCTTATAGTGGGGACTGTAATAATATGAAGGGTATAAATGAGGAATATTCACTCTGGTATACACTATAAAGAATCCTAGTCCTTATAGCAGGGACTGTAATAATATGAAGGGTATAAATGAGGAATATTCACTCTGTATTCACTTTAGAGAATCCTAGTCCTTATAGCACAGACAGTATTAAATTGTGTATAAATTAGCAATATTCATTGACAGAGGGTATGGCATGGAAATAATTAGACAAAGTTAATATCAATAAAACCTCAAGACTGTATAATATACATCCTCGGATCTTAGACAGGGTGCACACCATCCAATTTTACCGTGTAAGAGTCAGTCAGGGAGAAAACTTAATGGAAAATGGATTGAAAAAGCCAATGTAATACCAATATTCAATAAGGTAGTCATTCAACAGCCTGGTAACATAAGACCTGTAAGCCTAACATCAGTGGTAGGTAAGGTGCTGGAAACTTTGTTAAGGGATCATATCCTTGACTTGTCTCAGAGATCATCTTATTAGTAGTAGTCAGCATGGATTTATGAGAATAGATCATGCCAGACAAATTAATTGGTTATTATGAGAAGTGAGTAATAAGTTAGATTCAGGTACAGCAGTGGATGTGATATATTTGGATTTTATGATGAAGTGAGTAGAAGTTAGATTCAGGTACAGCGCGTGGATGTGATTATTTGGATTTTATGATGAAGTGAGTAAGAGTTAGATTCAGGTACAGCAGTGGATGTGATTATTTGGATTTTATGATGAAGTGAGTAAGAAGTTAGATTCAGGTACAGCAGTGGATGTGATAATTTGGATTTATGATGAAGTGAGTAAGAAGTTAGATTCAGGAACAGCGAGATGATGTGATATATTGGATTTTGCAAAGCTTTGATACTGTGCCACATAGGCGACTAATGTATAAACTGAGGACTGTTGGCCTTGAAGAAAACATTTGTTCATGGATAGAGAACTGGTATTGGATCACAAACAAGAGAGTGGTGGTAAATGGAGCTACATCTATGTGGGTAATTCTAAGTGGGGCCCCTCGAGGTCCTGTACTGGGGGCCGCTTCTGTTTAATCTTTTATAAATGACTTAGAAGGGACATTGAGAGCAAGTCTCGGTGTTTGCTGATGACACAAACTATGCAGAGCTTTGGAAACTTCAATGATGGCAAGTGCTGCAAGCAGACCTAGATAGATTATCAAAATGGGCAGCAGAATGCAGATGGGATTCAATGTTGATAAAGAAGGTGATGCATTAACAATCCAGTGTACTCAGAATTCTACTTCTTTCCATGTTCCAGCTGAGCAGGTAGTCGTCAATACACATTCTTCTATCTGAGTTTACATTCTAGATCTCTATGTAAAACCTGGAGCATTTACCTTAGACAGGTTTAAGTTCGGTATTTACATAGTGATCTGGAATGTAACTGCAGAGTGTTCCGGTATAGTTTTCTAATGTGACAGAAGCCAGAACCTGGCTTCGGTTATAAAAAGACTGTAATAATATGAAGGGTATAAATGAGGAATATTCACTCTGTATACACTATAAAGAATCCTAGTCCTTATAGCAGGGACTGTAATAATATGAAGGGTATAAATGAGGAATATTCACTCTGTATTCACTTTAGAGAATCCTAGTCCTTATAGCACAGACAGTATTAAATTGTGTATAAATTAGCAATATTCATTGACAGAGGGTATGGCATGGAAATAATTAGACAAAGTTAATATCAATAAAACCTCAAGACTGTATAATATACATCCTCGGATCTTAGACAGGGTGCACACCATCCAATTTTACCGTGTATGAGTCAGTCAGGGAGAAAACTTAATGGAAAATGGATTGGAAAAAAGCCAATGTAATACCAATATTCAATAAAGGTAGTCATTCACAGCCTGGTAACTATAGACCTGTAAGCCTAACATCAGTGGTAGGTAAGGTGCTGGAAACTTTGTTAAGGGATCATATCCTTGACTTTGTCTCCAGAGATCATCTTATTAGTAGTAGTCAGCATGGATTTATGAGAAATAGATCATGCCAGACAAATTTAATTGGTTATTATGATGAAGTGAGTAATAAGTTAGATTCAGGTACAGCAGTGGATGTGATATATTTGGATTTTATGATGAAGTGAGTAAGAAGTTAGATTCAGGTACAGCGGTGGATGTGATATATTTGGATTTTATGATGAAGTGAGTAAGAAGTTAGTGGATGTGATATATTTGGATTTTATGATGAAGTGAGTAAGAAGTTAGATTCAGGTACAGCGGTGGATGTGATATATTTGGATTTTGCAAAGATTCTTTGATTACTGGTGCCACATAGGCGACTATGTATAAACTGAGGACTGTTGGCCTTGAGAAAAACATTTGTTCATAGGATAGAGAACTGGTTATTGGACACAAACAGAGAGGGTGGTAAATGGAGCTACATCTATGTGGTAAAGTTCTAAGGGGGCCCCTCAGGGTCCTGTACTGGGGCCCCGTTCTGTAAATCTGTTTATAAATGACTTAGAAGGGACATTGAGAGCAAGGTCTCGGTGTTTGCTGATGACACTAAACTATGCAGAGCTTTGGAAACTTCCAATGATGTGCAAGTGTGCAAGCAGACCTAGATAGATTACAAAATGGGCAGCAGAATGGCGAGATGGGATTCAATGTTGTAAATGTGGTGATGCATTAACAATCCAGGTTACTCAGAATTCTACTTCTGTCCAGTTTCAGCTGAGCAGGTCAGTCCAATACACATTCTTCTATCTGAGTTTACATTCTAGATCTCTATGAAAACCTGGAGCATTACCTATACAGGTTTAAGTTCGGTATTTACATAGTGATCTGAGATGTAAATGCAGAGTGTTCCGGTATAGTTTTCTAATGTGACAGAAGCCAGAACCTGGCTTCGGTTATAAAGATATAAGAAAATTCCATGTGCTGAACTAGGATATGGTTCCTGCATACTCTCTTTACCTTACATTGCTTTTATATATAATATTTATACACACCCTGATAAGTCAGAATAATCCTATGTTATGGCAATGGATAATGTAATATGATGAACATTGGTTGTACTTACTGTTTTTATTCACCGTGTGTACTGTATTTTTTTTTTTAAGGGACACTAGACTGAAAAAATGACTTCTTAATCTATAATTGATTACATGTAAGTAGCACTAGTCTGATTTGAGCGTGTTCTGCATCTTCAATCCAGCACACATTGTGTTTAGGAGCAGTATCCCCCTCCCCTTTTTAACACCCCACTTCCATCTGACCTGACTTTTTCCCACAAACCAACTCTCAAGCCTGCACACAGCACACAGCATTCCAACTGTCAAAACTCTATTACCATTCCAGCAACAGTAAAACTACTCACAGAAGAATATTTTTTTGAGAGCAAGGAACTTGTTGACAGCTGAAATATAAGAAGTTTTAGATTGGATATCTAAAGAAATAGGGGGCAATGATACAGTGGTGGTTGGGTAAGAATTATAGTTTGCAGTTATGGTCAATTTAAAATAACCTATTTTTTCGGTATAGATGCCCTTAACTGTTCTGTCTTACTGTGAGATTATCCCTTTAATAAGTGAGGGAATCTCTGATAAAATAGCAGGACATATTTTGACATTATTTAAAGGGCAATAAAGCACAGAAACAAACTGAACCAGAGGCAGAAAACCTTGATATAAACCAGTAATCTGTGTACTTACCTCTCATTTTTGATAAAGGAGCTGGGAAATTTACCTAAATAACATATGGTTTGTGCTTTACTTCTCAGCAATTCTAGTATCTCAGACAGTTGGTCAACGACCATTATGTTCTGCACAAGTCCGTCCGTCCTTAGCTATGGCACAAACTTGTTACAGTTGGTCACACCATTAATAATCTCTAGCCAATCCTTTTACAGGACAGATAAAGCAAGAAGCATGTGACTGAAGCCAGCGGGGGTGTGGTCTAACACTGCACATACACACAAATACTTCATCCAGTTCTTAACAGGCTTTGATTTACTTTAACAGAGTTTACTAAACTGGCATTTTATAGTTTATTGGTGTTTTTAGGGGGGTTGTTTTCAGATTCTGGAGGATAAAAAATTGGGTTTAGTTCTCCTTTAAGCCTATGAGTAAGAGCTGTGTATAGCTCGAAACACGTAAGGTGTTAGTGTCAATGTTTGTCTACATATCTGTATTTGAATAAAATTTACTGCTTTTGAATTCCGGGCTGAGGCCAGTATATCATACCAGTGTGCGCCGTTGATGATAGGATAGAAACCAGGATGCCATTTGATTCCGAATGCCCAAGAAATGAAGTATCTGCATTAGGACAGCAAGTCCTAAAAGCACTAATGCCTTGACTTGGACACACCTGCAAGGAGTTTGTATGTTCTCTCTGTGCTTGCGTGGCTTTCTTCCAGGACCTCCGGTTTCCCCCACAATAATAAAGACATCGATTGGTTGTATGGGCAGGGCTTGATGTGAATGTATACATGTAATTGTAAAGCGATACGGAAGATGTTGGCGCAATATACAGTAAATATGTAATAATAATAATAATAATTAGGAGATCAACTGTGTCAAAAGCAGAGGAGAGGTCAAAGAGGACCTATAAAGAGGAGACTATTGGCCTTGGCAACCTGGAGGTCATTCACAATCTTACACAGGGCCGTCTCAGTGGAATGTGTAGGATGGAATCAAGATTGCAAATAGTCCACTCGGTGATGAGCATGAAGGTAGTTAGTGATACGGAAAAAGACTAGTCATGCAAGCAGTTAAAGCTGAGTACACACAGTAACGATAAAGCACCGATACCGGTGGATCTGATGGTATCGGGGCTTTATCGCTACTTTGTGTACCTTCGTTTTCTGAACAAGCGCGTGGCAGCCAAATGATCGGGTTGGCCGAATGCTCATTCGGGAAAGACCGAAAGTTTCCATCGGCCACGCTAGATTCCCTATAGAGGAGTCTAGCGCAGCCGATGGAAACACACAGTCCAGAGCTTTCTCCCTATGATTTTCATAGGGAAAACGGTCTGGACTGTGTGTATGCAGATCTTGAATACGCTGTCTGTCATCTTTCAATGATCTGTACTGTGTGTACCCAGCTTTAGAGGTAAAAGAAGGCCTTTTTAGTATGGGTTTAACATTTGCATGATTAAAGGTGGAAGGGAAAATTCTGGATGTAAGGGAGGCATTGAATATGTGGGTTAGTAAAGGGATAAGCAATGGAGAGGGCGGTTTTATCTATATGACGCCTTTCCATAATGCCTCATAATAAAGACGTTGCTGTGGAAGAGAAATAAATATCTAAAAATTGGTCTCCTAGAAGAAGAGACCCAGCTCCCACTAGTTAGCACTATGGGTTGTGCAATTAAAATCTAAAACCAACTGAACATATAACATTCAAGTATGGAAGGTTTAGGCTCAGATATTGGGTTGGTGGTTCCCATATAAAACACTATTGGGATTATTCAATAAAAGCTCTTATCGTTAAAAATGGTGCTAATATTGCCCCAACCAATCAGATGTTAGTTTTCAAATAGTTAAATAAGATCTGATTGGTTGGGGCAAAATTAGCACCAATTTAAATGATAAGAACTTTTATTGAATCTCCCTGAGTGAGTTAATAATACAAATTGTATTATAACAATTCCAAATCACATCTACTAAAACATCTAAAACCAAATTGATAAGTAATAAATAAGTAATATAGTGATAAAGTTTATGAGTGCTAGAAGGTAATAAAGTGAATGAGTGATAGAAAGATAGATATTGTATCTCAGGAGCTACGGGTCCTGCTATAAGCAGTTATAAATAACGAGGTCTCCCATGTTTTGTATAGTGAATATCTATTCACTATAGATGCCCTTTTAAGGATGTCCACGTGTCCTCTGATATGACCTGTTAGTAAACAGTGCACCAGAGAGTTCATTGTATGGCCCATTCATATATTTATATAAAGTTATCATCAGAGACGGATTCTGGGTTTATACTTTTCTCTCCCCTACGCCAGTTATATTTTACCCCCAACAACCCAACACCCCCCTTAGTCCTAATGTAAAAACTTTTTACTTTGCAGTGAGCAGAGAAAAGTAAAGTACCTGCAGTATTGGCGTCCGGGACTGGTTGGGTCAGACTCTCTATCACACAGCTCTGCCCTGTTTAACCTACGTCCTTCTCTATCAACTAGTCCTGGAAGCCACTACTGCAGGTACTTCAAATTCATCTCACTGCAAAGTAAAAACCAGAACCAACAATGGACTTACTTTATGTCACCCTAGCTGCTATGGTGTCCTAAACCATGACCTAGGTGGCCTACCCAAAAATCCGCCCCTGTGACATATCCCCATGCAAAAATTACTCCCTATGCAAACAGCCCTAACTTGTCTAATCTGCCTCCATGGTCAAGCAGGAAAATGTGCAAAGCTTATTATGGAACTTTTATCTTTTGTACCAGATACTGTTATCTTTCAGGTAATAATCGATACCCCAATGTTTATAAACATAATGAAAAATGTCATTGTCACTGCATAGTAGTGTTACATTGTCTCGAACAGGAGCTATATTGCAGAGTGCTTATATTGCATAGTAGCTATATTCTAAAATGTTCTATTTACATTGATTTTACATAACATTTACAATATCCAATGTAGTAAGTAAAGGCAGGCTACCGGCGTTAAAACATCATAACTTTATTAATACAGATAATAAAACAACAAACCACACACTCATGGCACTAAGGAGAGATCAATGCTTCTCCCTACGCGTTTCGTAGCAGGATGCTACTTCCTCAGGGGCTTGATCTAACGTTGAGCTAATGCACTCATTTAAACCCCATGTTGAAGTTAACCCTTCAACGATCGTTACATAAATACTACATAATTATACAAACAAAAAAAACCAAGACAGTATTAACCAACTGTGAACGTTACCTCTTTTCTACAGTGGTAAACTGTTATAAAAAATATCTGTTGTATTCAGTTAGATCAACTGGACTTAAAGTCCAGTTGATCTAACTGAATACAACAGATATACCATGACCTGGATGAATGAATATTACAGATATACCATGACCTGGATGAATGAATATTACAGATATACCATGACCTGGATGGATGAATATTACAGATGTTACCATGAACTGGATGGAGAATATTACAGATGTACCTGACCTGGATGGATGAATATTACAGATATACCTGACCGGAGGATGAATATACAGATAACATGACCTGGATGGATGAATATACAGATATACCGACCTGATGGATGAATATTACAGATATCATTGACCTGGATGGATGCATATTACAGATTACCATGACCTGGATGATGAATATTACAGATATACCGTGACCTGGATGATGAATATTACAGATATACCATGACCTGGATGGATGAATATTAGAAATACATGACCTGATGGATGAATATACAGATATACCTGACCTGGATGAATGAATATTACAGATATACCTGACCTGGATAGGAATATTACAGATATACCTGACCTGATGGAATGAATATTACAGATATACCTGACCTGGATGATGAATATTCGATATACCTGACCTGGTGAATGAATATTACAGATATACCTGACCTGGATGAATGAATATTACAGATATACCGTGACCTGGATGAATGAATATTACAGATATACCGTGACCGGATAAATGGATATTACAGTATACCGTGACCTGGATGAATGAATATTACAGATATACCGTGACCTGGATGAATGAATATTACAGATATACCGTGACCTGGATGGATGAATATAAACAGATATCAGTGACCTGGAGGATGAATATTACAGATCCGTGACCTGGATGGATGAATATAACAGATATACGTGACCTGGATGGATGGATGAATATTACAGATATACCGTGACCTGGATGGATGAATATTACAGATATACCGTACCTGGATGGATGAATATTACAGATTATACCGTGACCTGGATGGATGAATATTACAGATATACCGTGACCGGATGGATGAATATTACAGATATACCGTGACCTGGTGGATGAATATTACAGATATACCGTGCCTGGTGGATGAAATTACAGATATACGTGACCTGGGTGGATGAATATTAAGATATACCGGTACCTGGATGGATGAAATTACAGATATACCGTGACCTGATGAATGAATATTACAGATATACCGTGACCTGGGGATGAATATACAGATATACCGTGACCTGGGTGGATGAATATTACAGATATACCCATGACCTGGATGGATGAATATTACAGATATACCGTGACCTGGATGAATGAATATTACAGATTACCATGACTGGATGGATGAATATTCAGATATACCGTGACCTGGAGGGATGAATATTACAGATTATACCGTGACCTGGATGAAGAATATTACAGATTAACCATGACCTGGATGGATGAATATTACAGATATACCTGACCTGGATGATGAATATCATATATACCTGACCTGGATGGATGAATATTACAGATATACCAGTGACCTGGATGGATGATATTACAGATATACCGTGACCGGATGGATGAATATTACAGATATACCGTGACCTGGTGATGAATATTACAGATATACCGTGACCTGGATGAATGAATATTACAGATATACCATGACCTGGATGGATGAATATTACAGATATAACATGACTGTGGGGTTCATAAGGGTACCCCAATTTATTATCCTGGATGAATGTCACTCAGAGACCAAAATGATAGAAGAAGGAGTTCCTTTATTTGCACGTGCAGCAGACTACTGACATATCCTTGCATGTCACTAGCCCCCCTTACAGAGACCTGCTCACTGTTTAAATAGGCAAAATGACATACAATATGGAATTCTATAATTCATAACATATGGTGAGTGTACATTCATGGAAGCAAAGAGACCAATCAGAAAAGAGGTATTGGTCCCCTCCAGCACTGTATGTGTTTTTCATTAAGGAGACGTAGACCTATAATTTAACCCCTTCACTCCAGCCGTACTCCCCAATTCTACCCCCTCTATACCTTAGATCCAGATTCCTCCGTCTAAACCTTGTAGCTCTAACAAAAGCTTTGGAACCTTACAAGCCAAATGCCCTATTTAACTCTCTGGCATTATTTAGATATATCTGATTAGGGATAATCTAATTATTATCGACTATATTAGGGACCCTAGGTGACCACCTGTCACTCCCCCCTCTTGATCACGATCACAAACCAGCACCCTACCTATTCAGATGATGTGATCCCCTGGCAGGTACTTGTAACATGGCCATCCTTGTGTGTACAGTGACAGGAAGGAACTGGATTGGGGAAATCACCTTCCATTCCCTGCCACATTTGTCCTGTCCCTATCTTAGTTAATGGATATGAGAGGTGAGATGTTACCTTTTATGTACAAGGTAACCATAGTAAATAGTAAAACACTTCCGTTGTAATGGGTCCTAATGGTATCCGCTTACACCCTTAATATGTAACATTTTATTTATTGCCTTTATATTTAGGTATAGAATGTGTTAATTTTCTGTTATCTATCTCTCAAGAAATTATCATGGTTAAAAGATATACTCCATTATTAGATTTAAACTGTCAGTTTAGAATGTGTATAGTAGGTGTGTGTAGTGTAATAGTAGGTGGTGTGTATAGTAGGTGGTGTATATGAGGTGTGTGTGTTGTAGTAGGTGTGGATAGTAGTATGTGTGGTGTATAGTGGTGTGTGTGTGTATAGTAGGTGTTGTATAGAGGTGTGTGTGTAATAGTAGGTGTGTGTGTGTATAGTAGGTGTGGTGTATAGTAGGGGGTTAGTAGTGTGTGTGTAAGTAGGGTGTATGTTTATAGTATGGTAGTGTGTATGGTAGGTGTTTGGGTGTATAGAGGTGTGTGTGTTGTTATAGTAGGTGGTGGGTGTTATGTAGTGTGGTGTATAGTAGGTGTGTGTTATAGTAGGTGTGTGTATAGTAGTGTGTGTGTGTGGGTAGTAGGTGTGTGTATAGTAGGTGGTATGTGTGTGTTATAGTTGGTGTGTGTTGTTATAGTAGGTGTGTGTATAGTGAGGTGTGTGTATAGTAGGGGTGTGTATTGTATAGTAGGTGTGGTGTGTATGTAGTGGTGTGTTGACCATCTTGACTCCAGTATTATACAGCATGTGACAAGGATTTTAGCATTATGACATCAAAATAATCACAATAAAATTGTCGTAAAAAGTCACAAAATGCCAAAAATTGTGGAGCCAAGATCCAATGCTGCGGCCACTTAAAGGATTCATCCTCTTTAGAATGTCTCTGGCTTTTTGTTGAAAACGTCCACTTAGCAAGGTGAGTAGTACTGGGTCATGGGAAGCCTCAATCCAAGTGCAACATCCAAACAATACGGACACCCACCTCTTGGGCTGGCTAGATGAGCACACCCACTACTTGGGCTGCTAGGATGTTAGTCAAGCCGTTCTGTTTGCAAGGCTACTTTCTGACCTGTGAACGTTCATCATTAATAAACGTATAGCACTGGTGTTTCATTAACAATCCCATCCATATTTCAGGCTTTTATTTATCTGTCAGCAGTCTATAGTCCAGGTGGACCATGCTATCGTGTTCTAAGTCTTTCGTATATCATGTTTTGTTTGTTGATTTATCCCTTCTGTCAGTGTACTGACTGTATATAACAGATGGGCCAAAGAATTATACCCATAGACTTAAGTCCAGGGTAATTTCAATCCATGACCTAGAATGCTTTGCCTGAATGACTTTGTTCAATACATTGGGACGTGGCGCATGTCTTTCATTATGGCGGGAACCATTGTATATTGTCCTGCATATTTCTACTTAAATGTCTATATTGTTACAGAGTGTCATTTAATTATTAACAACTAATGTCACAATTCTATCCCTTACCCTGCAGGTGGAAATAATATGTGTTACTTTATGAAATCTGTATGTTACTGTTATCATGCGAGGAATTTTAAACACTTACTTGATGGTTCAGTGTGCCATGTCCTGCTATATGTATTCTACCTCCCTTGCTAGTGATATTTATTTCCCATGAAATGTTTGTCATACATTGAATATGAACGTAGATATGTACATAGGCTTTGTATAGTTGGACCGTCATGTCCCTGTCTGTATTTCTATGTTCCGGTATGTATTCTCCTGCTATTTATTCTCCTATATTCCTGTCAGTGTATTTCCTAGTTCCTTAAGTTTCTCTTACTTTAGTCGTCATGGAGAAGGAATATGGTTATTTATGAAATCCTGTGGGGTTGATTATCACTATAGAGAATTTTAAACACCATGTCCTGTATGTCTCCCTGTATTGTTATTCCCTATTCTGTAGTTTCTCTATGTCCCTTTGATTTATTTTCCTGTATTATAATGTATTATTCTCCTATATGAGTATTTCCATGTATTGTATTTGGACTCCCATGTAGGATTCTCCTATGTCCCTGTATGTATTCTCCCTGTATTTATTCTCCTATATTCATGTATGTATTCTCCTATGTCACTGTATTTATTCTCCCTGTATTTATTCTCCTATATTCCTGTATTTATTCTCCTATATCCCTGTATGTATTCTCCCTGTATTTATTCTCCTATGTCCCTGTATGTATTCTCCCTGTATTTATTCTCCTAATCCTGTATGTAGTCTCCCTAGTGCCCTGTATTTATTCTCCCGTGTATTTATTATCCTATATCCTGTATTATTCTCCTTAATCCCTGTATGTATTCCCTTGTATTTATTCCCTATATTTTTGTATGTATTCTCCTAGTTCCTGTATATTATTCCCTGTATTTCTCTATCTGTTGTATTTCAGTCCCGTATGTATTCTCCCTTGTATTTATTTCCTATATTTCCGTATGTATTATCTATGTCCCTGTATGTATTTCTCCTGTATTTATCCTTTCTAGAACTGTAGTTTTCCTCCATTATGTTCCTGTATGTATTCTCCCTGTATTTATTCTCCTATATTCCTGTATGTATTCTCCATATTCCTGTATGTATTCTCCCTGTATTTATTCTCCTAGTATTCCTGTATGTATTCTCCCTGTATTTATTCTCCTATATTCCTGTATGTATTTCCTAGTCCCGTTGTATTCCCTGGTATTTCCTATATCCCTGTATGTATTTCTCCTATGTCCTGTATGTATGTATTCTCCCTGTATTTATTCTCTATATTCCTGTATGTATTATCCTATATTCCTGTATGTATCTCCCTGTATTATTTCTCCTTATTCCTTTATGTATTCTCCCTGTATTATTCTCCTATATTCCTGTATGTATTATCCATATTCCTGTATGTATTCTCCCTGTATTTATTCTCCTATATCCTGTATGTATTCTCCCTGTATTTATTCTCCCTATATTCCTGTATGTATTCTCCTATGTCCCTGTATGTATTCTCCCTGTATTTATCCTCTATATTCCTGTATGTATTCTCCCTGTATGTATTCTCCTATATTCCTGTATGATTCTCCCTGTATTTATCTCCTATATTCCTGTATATTCTCTGTATGTATTCTCCTAGTTCCTGTATGTATTCTCCCTGTATTTATTCTCCTATATCCCTGTATGTATTCTCCTATGTCCCTGTATGTATCCCTTTCTGTATTTATTCTCCTTAGTCCTGTATGTCTCTCCGTATTTATTCTCCTTATCCTGTATGTATTATCCATGTTCCTGTATGTATCTCCCTGTATTTATTCTCCTATATTCCTGTATGTATTCTCCTATGTTCCTGTATGATTCCCTGTATTATTTCTCATATCCCTGTATTATTCTCTATGTCCCTGTATGATTCTCCCTGTATTTTATTCTCCTATATTCCTGATGGTATTCTCCTATGTCCCTGTATGTATTCTCCTGTATGTATTCTCCTAATTCCTGTATGTTATTCCCATGTCCTGTATGTATTCTCCTGATATTATTCTACTGTATTATTTCTATCCCTTTGTTGTATTCTCCTATGTCCTGTATGTATTCTCCCTGTATTTATTCTCCTATATTCCTGTATGTATGTATTCTCCCTGTATTTATTCTCCTATATTCCTGTATGTATTCTCCTATATCCCTGTATGTATTCTCCCTGTATTTATTCTCCTATTCCCTGTATGTATTCCTGTATTTATTTACTATTTCCTGTATGTATCTCTGTATTTATCTCTATATTCCTGTATGTATTCTCCTATGTCCTGTATGTATTCTCCCTGTATTTCTCCTATATTCCTGTATGTATCTCCTGTATTTATTCTCCTATATTCCTGTATGTATTCTCCCTGTATTATCTCCTATATTCCTGTAATGTGTATTCTCCCTGTATGTATTCTCCTAGTCCTGTATGTATTCCCCGTATTATTCTCCGATATCACTGTATGTATTCTCCATGTTCCTGTATGTATTCTCCCTGTATTTATCCTCCTATATTCCTGTATGTATTCTCCTATGTCCTGTTGTATTCTCCCGTATTTATTCTCCTATTCCCTGTATGTATTCGCCTTATTTCCCTGTATGTATTATCCTGTATTTATTTTCCTATATTCTGTATGTATTCTCCTAGTCCCTTATGTATCCCGTAATTTATTGTCCTATGATTCCCTGTAGTATCTCTACTATGTCCCTGTATGTATTCTCCCTGTATTTATTCTCCCTGTATTATCTCCGTATATCCCTGTATGTATTCTCCTATGTCCCTGTATGTATTCTCCCTGTATTTATTCGCTTATTCTGTATGATCTCCCATGGCCCTGTATGTATTCTCCCTGTTTTATTCTCCTTATATTCCTGTATGTATTCCTCATATATTCTGTATGTATTTCTCCCTTGTATTATTTCCTATGTCCTGTATGTATTCTCCCTGTATTTTCCTCCTATATTCTGTAGTATTTTCCTGTATTTTCTTCCTAATTCATGTATGTATCTCCCCTGTATGTATTCTCTATGTTTCCCTGTATGATTCTCCCTGTATTTATCCTATATTCCTGTATGTATTCTCCTATGTCCCTGTATGTATTCTCCCTGTATTTATTCTCCTATATTCCTGTATGTATTCTCCTATGTCCTGTATGTATTCTCCCTGTATTTATCTCCTATATTCCTGTATGTATATCCTGTATTATTTTCTATATTCCTGTATGTATTCTCCCTGTATGTATTCTCCTATGTTCATCTGTATGTATTTCCCTGTATTTTATCTCCTATATTCCTGTATGTATTCTCCTATGTTCCTGTATGTATTCTCCCTGTATTTATTCTCCTATATTCCTGTATGTATTCTCCTATGTCCCTGTATGTATTCTCCCTGTATTTATTCTCCTATCATTCCTGTATGTAGTCTCCCTGTATTTATCTCCTATATTCCTGTATGTATTCTCCTATGTTCCGTATGTATTCTCCTGTATTTATTCTCCTATATTCTGTATGTATTCTCACTATGTCTGTATGTATTCTCCCTGTATTTATTCTCCTATATTCCTGTATGTATTATTCTCCTATGTCCCTGTATGTATTCTCCTGTATTTATCCCTATATTCTGTAGTATTCTCCTATATTCCTGTATTTATTCTCCCTGTATTTATTCTCCTATATTCCTGTATGTATTCTCCTATGTTCCTGTATGTATTCTCCTGTATTTATCCCCTATATTCCTGTATGTATTCTCCTATGTTCCTGTATGTATTCTCCCTGTATTTATTCTCCTATGTTCCTGTATGTATTCTCCCTGTATTTATTCTCCTATATTCCTGTATGTATTCTCCCATGTCCGTATGTATTCTCCCTGTATTTATTCTCCTATATTCCTGTATGTATTCTCCTATGTCCCTGTATGTATTTCTCCCTGTATTTATTCTCCTATATTCCTTGTAGTTTTTATTTTTTTTTCCTTCTCTCCTATGTTCCTGTATGTATTCTCCCTGTATTTATTCTCCTATATTCCTGTATGTATTCTCCTATGTTCCTGTATGTATTCTCCCTGTATTTATTCTCTATATTCCTGTATGTATTTCTCCCTGTCCGTATGTATTCCCCTGTATTTATTCTCATATTCCTGTAGTATTCTCCATGTTCCTATGTATTCCCTGTATTATCCTCTATATTCCTGTATGTATTCTCCTATGTTCCTGTATGTATTCTCCTGTATTTATTCTCCTTATTCCTTGTTATGTTTATTATCCTATGTTCCTTGTATGTATTCTCCCTGTATTTATCATCCTATATTCTGTATTATTCTCCTATATTCCTGTATGTATTCTCCCTGTATTTATTCTCCTATATTCCTGTATGTATTCTCCCTGTATTTATTCTCCCTGTATTTATTCTCCTATATTCCTGTATGTATTCTCCTATGTTCCTGTATGTATTCTCCTGTATTTATTCTCCTATGTCCCTGTATGTATTCTCCCTGTATTTATTCTCCTATATTCCTGTATGTATTCTTATGTCCTGTATGTATTCTCCTGTATTATTCTCCTATATTCCGTATGTATTCTCTATGTTTGTATGTATTTCCCTGTATATTCCCTAATCCTGTATTTATTCTCCGATGTTCCTGTATGTATTCTCCCTGTATTTATCCTCCTATATTCCTGTATGTATTCTCCTGTATTTATTCTCCTATATTCCTGTATTTATTCTCCTGTATTTATTCTCCTATATTCCTGTATTTATTTCTCCATGTCCCTGTATGTATTCTCCCTGTATTTATTCTCCTATATTCCTGTATGTATTTATCATATGTACCGTGTATGTATTCTCCCTGTATATCCTCCTATATTCCTGTATGTATTCTCCTGTATTTATTTCCTATATTCCGTATGTATTCTCATGTATGTATTCTCCTATGTTCCTGTATGTATTCTCCCTGTATTTATCCTCCTATATTCCTGTATGTATTTCCTATGTTCCTGTATGTATTCTCCCTGTATTTATTTCCTATATTCCTGAGTATTCTCCATGTCCCTGTATGTATTCGCCTTATTATTCTCCTAGTCTGTATGTATTCTCCCTGTATTTATCCTCCTATATTCCTGTATGTATTCTCCTATGTTATGTATTCTCCCTGATTTATCCTCCTATATTCCTGTATTATTCTCCTATGTTCCTGTATGTATTCTCCCTGTATTTATTCTCCTATATTCCTGTATGTATTCTCCTATTGTCCCTGTATGTATTCTCCCTGTATTTATCCTCCTATATTCCTGTATGTATTCTCCTATATTCATGTTATGTATTCTCCCTGTATTTATTCTCCCATATTCCTGTATGTATTCTCCTATGTTCCTGTATGTATTCTCCCTGTATTTATTCTCCTATATTCCTGTATGTATTCTCCTATGTTCCTGTATGATATTCCCTGTATTATTCTCCCATATTCCTGTATGTATTCTCCCATGTTCCTGTATGTATTCTCCCTGTATTTATTCTCCTATATTCCTGTATGTATTCTCCCATGTCCCTGTATGTATTCTCCCTGTATTTATCTCCTATATTCCTGTATGATTCTCCCATGTCCTCGTATGTATTCTCTGTATTTATTCTCCTATATTCCTGTATGTATTCTCCTATGTTCCTGTATGTATTCTCCCTGTATTTATTCTCCTATATTCCTGTATGTATTCTCCTATGTTCCTGTATGTATTCTCCCTGTATTTATTCTCCTATATTCCTGTATTTATTCTCTATGTTCCTGTATGTATTCTCCCTGTATTTATTCTTCCTATATTCCTGTATGTATTCTCCCTGTATGTATTCTCCTATACTGTATTTATTCTCCCTGTATTATTTCCTATATCCTGTATTATTCTCCAATGTCCCTGTATGTATCTCCTGTATTTATTCTCCTATATTCCTGTATGTATTCTCCTATGTTCCTGTATGTATTCTCCCCCCTAGAAGATCCTGTTTCCATGTTAATGGGAAAGCTGGATCTTCTATTTCATAGCTTCCCCTTATAGTGAGTGGCTGTGTAAAGTCTGTACTGTACAGTTAGCATGGTGATATTAGAGACATGAATCTTCCTTATAGTGTAGTTCATGATCTATTATGTCTGGAGGACAGAGCTTCTGACAGTGATTAACGTATATTAGATGTATATTTGATGTATACAGAATAGTTAGTAGTATACAGATATATGTTAGTGAGTTCGATATATGTGATGTATACAGATATATTAGTGATGTAGAGATATGTAGTGTGTATACAGATATTGTATGTATTACAGATATATGTTAGTGAGTATACAGATATATGTTAGTGATGTATACAGATATTAGTATGTATACAGATATTAGTGATTTATACAGATTATTAGTGATGATATACAGATATATGTTAGTGATTAAACAGATATTGTTAGTAGTGTATACAGATATTAGTGATGTATACAGATATTTAGTGATGGTAGTACCGATATATGTAGTGATGTATACAGATATATTTAGTGATGTATAAGCAGAATATGTTAGGGTAGTGGATGTATACAGATATGTTAGTGATGAGACAGATATGTTAGTGATGTATACAGATATATTTAGTGATGTATACAGATATATTTAGGATGTATACAGATATATTAGTGATGTATACAGATAGATTATGTGATGTATACAGATATATAGTGATGTATACAGATATATTATGTTGTGATGTATACAGATATATTAGTGATGTATACCGATATATGTTAGTGATGTATACAGATATATAGTATGTCAGTATATGTTAGATGATACAGATATATGTTAGTGATGGATACAGATATATGTTAGTGATGGATACAGATATATGTTAGTGATGGATACAGATATATGTTAGTGATGGATACAGATATATGTTAGTGATGGATACAGATATATGTTAGTGTATACAGATAATATATTAGTGATGTATTCAGATATATTAGTGATGTATACAGATATATTTAGTGATGTATACAGATATATATTAGTGATGTATACAGATTATAGTTAGTGATGTATACAAGATAATTAGTGATGTATACAGATATATGTTGGATGTATACAGATATTGTTAGTGATGTATACAGAATAGTTATGTTAGATATATGTATTAGATAGATGGATGATACAGATATATAGTGATGTATACAGATATATGTAGTGATGTATACAGATATAGTAGTGATGTATACAGATATATTAGTGATGTATACAGATATATTAGTGATGTATACAGATGATATTAGTGATGCTATACGATATATGTTAGTGATAGATATGCAGGATATATGTTAGTGATGTTCAGATATTAGTGAGTATACAGATATATATAGTGATATAAGATAGTAGTAGTGATGTAACAGATATGTAGTGATGTATACAGATATTGTTAGTGATGTATACAGATATATGTTAGTGATGTATACAGATAGTTAGTGAGGTATACAGATATATGTTAGTGATGTATACAGATATATGATTAGTGATGTATACAGATATTATGTTAGTGATGTATACAGATATAAGTGATGTATACAGATATATGTTAGTGATGTATCAGATATATATTAGTGATGTATACAGAATATGTTAGTGATGTATACAGATATATGTTAGTGATGTATACAGATATATGTTAGTGATGTATACAGATATATTAGTGATGTATACAGATATATTAGTGATGTATACAGATATATTAGTGATGTATACAGATATATGTTAGTGATGTGTATACAGATATATAGTGATGATACAGATATATTAGTGATGTATACAGATAGTTAGTGGTATACAAATATATGTTAGTGATGTATACAGATATATGTTAGTGATGTATACAGATATATTAGTGATGTATACAGATATATTAGTGATGTATACAGATATATGTTAGTGATGTAAACAGATATAGTTAGTGATGTATACAGATATTTAGTGATGTATACAGATATATAGTGATGTATACAGATATATGTTGTGATGTATACAGATATATAGTGATGTATACAGTATATGTTAGTGAGTATACAGATATATGTTAGTGATGTAGTAAACAGATATATATTAGTGATGTATACAGATATGTTAGTGATGTATACCAGATAGTTAGTGATGTACAGGTCGGATTCACCGCCCTGCACATGACTAACTTGACAGGCAAACAAGATAATGATGAAAAACATAAACTTAGCATTTATAACGGTAGGTTGTACACAGGATCTTGGGTTGTATTGAAGACGCTGTTTGCAGTGGCTGACATGGAGCCATGTTGGCTTTCCCTCTAGTTTCACTGCGGTTGTAAGTAGCACTTGGTATGGACCTTCGAATCGTGGGCCAAGGGAACACTTGGGAACACTCTGACTATCACCCAGTCACCTGGCTTTATTAGGATATTGTTGTTCTCTACATCTGGTAAACTGTCATGTACATGAAGATACACTGTAGTAAGCTCTTCTATAACGTAAAACATAAGAACACAGATCATAGTGCATATACCTCCATATGATGGGGATAGTGTACCCTGTCTATGGCTTGTAGCCAAATAAGATCTCATAGGGACTGAGTCTTGTGCCTTTAACTTTCGAGATGACCACCTTTATTGGCAAGGAGACCCTCTTGAATAAGTTTTACTTCTGCCCAGGTTTTGATTGATGTATCTTACATAGTTTTGAATCCTCTGTTTTCCAGATGGGTCTAAAATGTGCAATCCCATATGCATACATGCTGTCAGTGTAAATGTTAGCAGTCTTACCTGAAGCGTGTACACATGTCTTACCCAATGTGACCATTCCTCCTGCAGTGCTGAGTAGGAAGGTGGCAATCGGCTAGCTCTAATGTAGTGAAACCTCAGCTGTTAACGATATGATGGCATAGGAGGTGCGTGGAGCTCCATTACATATAACCTGGAACCATCTACAAATAAGTAAGGTCAGGGGCTTGCAGTGGTCCTCACTTACCGGAGACAGTTGGCTAGTCTCTTCCATCAGTTGTAGACAATTATGGTCCTCTAAACACCGTCTTGGCAT